>OV884018.1:74018210-74190710 GCA_930367235.1 Sarcophaga rosellei | reverse complement strand
ACTTAAAAGGAACTCAATTTTACTGTTTTATTTTATGATATTTTAAAATAAATAAGAAAGTAAACCTAATTACAACCACCATATAAAAACCAAAATGGTTTTTAAAATTAAAACCCTTTTTTTCTTAAATAATTATAAATTAAAGTAAAACACATATGAATGTTTTAATTTTATATAAGCATTCTATAATACGTTTCGAAATTAATTTTAAAATGATTTTTCCTTTTTTCCCCCACACTAAAACTAAAACACCTGGAAATAGTTTTTATAAAGCAATAGTTATAGATTAGTTAACTGAAGAATTTTAACAAATAAAACAGAAAACATTTTAAAAGCAATAACATTACTAATGATTTTATAAACATACATAACTATTATACAGAACTAACTAACATACAATAATCGCCACAAAATACATAAAAGTCTTTTGTTGTTTTGTTTATAATCTTATAAAACAAATAATAATAATAATAATAATAAAAAAGAAAATTAATAATTTATTCTTAAGAAGCTTATATTTATTATGCATTTGAAATTTTCTAATCGTATATACATACATACATACGTACATAAATACATACATACATTAAATAATTAATTAATTACAAATAATTATATTATATTATATTAATTCACCACCTACATTTTTCATCACTTTCCCTGTTCTTTAACATTAAAAACAAAAATACATAAAAAAAAGAATTGTACTTAATCATAAAAAATTAAAAAATTTAGTTTTAAATAATTATAAAATGTTAATTTAGGATTTATTTTTTTAATTAGTTCATTCAATAATACTATTAATTTTTAATCGTATTTTAAGTTTAAATTTAAATTTAGTTTTAAAAACTTTAAAAAAGTAAACATGTTTTTAGTTTTTTATTGCAAAACCCTTAGAATTTGATTTTAATTTAGTTTTTTAAATGCTAATTTAAACTTGTATGTAATAACGTTTTAATTTATATATAAAAAAAAATTAATTATATTATCTTAACGAATAATGATTAATAATATTTAATAAATACATAATTTAAAACATTTTTAAAAGAAATATTGTGTGCCATTTATTCAAATCTGATGTATAAACAAATTAAAAAATCGTTCAGGAAAGGCAGTGTGTCTAAAATTTAATATAGAGCCTGAACAGTTCTGCTCTTGCCCAGTGTAATAAAATATAAAGCCCCTACCCATGCAATCCATTGCTTTGGAGCTATGGGATGGAGCATACAATGTATAGCAGAATATTCTTCACGCCATTTCCGTTGATGATGTTGCGAGTAGTCTTACATATACGCCATGGGCTATAAACAAATGATACGTACCATGACTTGTATAGCTTGGAACCCATTCTGATCAATTTGTTAGTTTTTCATTTGTTCTAAACAATATACTTAAAATTCTATAGTTTTATTGAGATTTTCTTATGTACTTTGATTGTCGCATGCTGGTGCTTGCATTCTAATCGTTTCATATGTGTGTGTGTGCGCATTGGTTTTGCACTGAAATTTCAAAATAATTTTTGGTTTAAAATTTTAACAAAATACCAGGCGAACAGAAATACATGTAGGGATACAAAAAATCTTAAAATTTCAAAACAGGCTGCATCATGTCTTCAATTCTGTTGTAAATATGCAATTTTTCAAGCATACTTCAGGGAGTGCAATAAAATTAAACTGCTTACCCGGTTATTAAAGAGTGCGTGTCTATGTCGGTTATACTTGTCATCCTAAAAATATGTCTCTATTTTAAAAATCAGTGTATAACAGGGTCACCCAGTTGTTCTTAATATTTGTCAGTCATCAATTTTTCAAGTCTACTTTAGGGTATATCGAAAAAGTAAACTGGCTACATGATCATTAAAGAGTGCGTGTGTATGTGGGTCATATTGTTCATCCTAAAAGTAGACCTACATGTTAAAAAACCGTCATTAACAGGGTGATTCGAAAATTTCATAATATTATTTTTTTTATAGTGTCCTCCTGAAAATTCTATTCGCCTGGTAATTTATGCACATTTTGAAACTGAATTGATTTTCATTGCGAGCAACAGGACAAAAAAAAAACATTGTGCGTTGCTGGGTAGGTTGTAAGAAAAAATAGTGTAATTTGACTTTTTCCCTTATTTCGTAAAAGAAATTAAATAAAGAAGCTGTGTTTTAGAATTTTTGATAATTTATTTAATGCTAATGCTTACTATTGTTATAATATTATAAATTTAATTAATTTATTCTATCATTTATAAATATAAATAAAACAAATAAAGTTTAAAAGTAAACACTAAAGAAATTTTTTTAAAATTGATATTATAAAGCAAATAATTTTACTTTTACACATTGTAAGTCTAAATATACATACATACATATGTATTCTCAAATATACTTGAGGTGTTTAGCATAAATTATCGATCGTTTTAAAACAGAAATAGGAGGAGAATCGGTATATATTGGCCCAAAGCGTGTTCCAGATAAAACAAACAAGCAAAGCTCTAATGACAGCATATCCAGTAAAAAATTATCGTCAACTCTTTGATAAACATGTACTGAGGTTCACAAATGCCGATTGAGATCTAAATCTTTAAAAAAATTTCTGTTTGTCGTTAAATATAATGCCTTTTATGATCAGTTGATGTCAATAAATCATATTTACAATAAATCTATGTGAGAAGCTAGGCCGTAATACTGACTGAAGGGTTGTAATGGCCAATTATATATGTATTGTTTACTGAAATTGCATATCTGCGTCGATCTGGATAAGTCCCCATAGCGTAGCCTGACATATATTCATAAGCTGCCTGTTGTAGAATGCGTTTCATCGCTAAACACTAGTTGTATTGTCCTTTGACAATGATTATACGTTTTTCTTTTGTGTAATGCTGCATATTTATAGTACGCAGTAATATTGGTGATGACAATGGTCATGTCATATGTGGATAGTGACACTCAATTTAGTATCAATCAATCAATCCATTTAAGTTATCAGCAGATAACTTCAATTTCTCCATCAGTTCTAGTGCTTGCTTTGTGACATAGCTTGCTTTCTATGATTTGTAATGTCGTTGGTGTTTATGAAAAAAGTGGACTCCATGAGGGTTTTTCTCAATTCAGATGAGATCTTTTCTGAAAACGATGAATATTCATTACTTGTTTAATATGGTATTTCTGTAAAAAAATAGAAATAAGAAGCCTTTATTGAAATATGTATTGTAGGATATAAAAATGTAAGAAATAAAAATATGTATGTATGTTAGTATATACCCAGCTACTCAGGTATCCAGATTCCCGGTTATATTACCCAGCTATCCAGCTTCCTAGCTTGCCAGCTACACAGCTAGCCTGCTCCCGCGTAGCCAGTTCACACTTCTGTTTGCCTGATATCTGAGAAAAAATCTTTACTTGTATATTAATTCAAAAATTTCATCTGTAATTAAATTAAAACAATTGCTAATGACGCCTTAAGTTAGAATATTGTGAAAGTAATTAAATTAATTAAAATTATTAGGTTTGCTGCTGATAGCCAGTTCATGTGGTTTATATTGGGGTTTCTACTGCAGCATGTAAGTAAAACTAATTCAAGTAGTTCAGTAAATTGTTCTGCAGGAGTGTTTCATATATCTTGCAATTAGGTAACGTGGCATGTTCCGACTACAGACTAAAGTAATTCAAATTCAAATCTAGCAAAGCACCATAATTCACCCGACCGTAACGAAAACTGTTTTGGAGTCCTTGATCAATCCACTAAGGCAGAAAACCGCACCTTTTTAAATTTTATCGAATTTTTCACTTCATCGGCTATATCTCCGATCCCAAGGTTTACACGACCGTAACGAAAACTGTTTTGGAATCTTTAATCCAATAGCTATCAAGTTTTTTCAACTAAGCAGGTGATTGTTCCTACGGAATAATACGATAAAGTGTTGTGGGTTATTGTATTGGGTATAGTAATGAGTAACCTGGCACGTTGACTTCTCAAGAGGTGACGCTGCATAATCATTCAATGATTTGCGTTGTTGATGTTATACTGTCTGAGGAATCAGAAAATTTTCCTGAAAGTGTCTAGTGAACAGTTTATTGGCTGGATTACTACTCGAAAGTTATGAGTTCAAATCTCAGCTCTGCCATCTGGTACCCATGGATAAAATTTATAAATCCAACATGGATGGCAAGAGAAGGTAAGCTGTAGTTGTGACTAATGGCTAATAATATATGTATTTGCATTGTGTTTTATGTGTATGTGAATTGGTCACTATAATCCTTTAGTCAGGACTGCAACCTAAGTCGCCGTAGTCTAGTAGGTAGTGTGTTTGCTTATAAGACCTAAAGCCCGGGTTCGAGGCCCAGGTCAGACATCAAAACGAAATATGAAAAAATATTTCTCCGGCGGCTTCCTCCCAGCAGATTTCTGGCAACAACTCTGAGAGTAAATAAACATGCCATGAAAAAGTTTCTCAAAATCTGTCGTTCGGAGTTGACGTTAAACTGTAGGTCCCGCCACTCAAGTATAAAATTAAGGCACACAACATGAGTGATGTGAGAAGCTAGGTCGAAATCCTGACTAAAGGGTTGTAATGACCAATTATGTATGTATGTATGCACAACCTAATTTTTCACGCCGTTCATGGTGTGTGTGTGTATTAAATTTATTATAAACTTGAATTAGAATACCACCACTGTAGTCAATTATTTTTGTTAACATTGTTGTGATATTTTTATTTTAAAATCTTTAAACATATCGATTACAATTACTTTAAATTAATCCATACATGTTGTACAAGTTTTTTGGGTGAACGTAAATTGTCTTCTTTATCTCTTCTATTTCCGTATCCATTATACGGCCCTTCGTTTACATAAGCTGATGTTGTATTCACAATAAAAGGTCGTATCGATTGAGCTGCTATGTTATCAGGATACTTTAAACTTAACAATTGATCGCCATCATCATCGTAAAGTTTAAAATCTCTTGCATCAAGACGATCTCTTTGAAAATGTAGTCGACCTTTAACAGAATTTCTTGTGTTGGATAAAATACGACTTTGACGATATTTTTTAACAATTTTATTACGTGGCCTAAATACAGCATGGATTTTCGTTTTTTGATTACCACCAGCCATTTGTTGTTGATATAGTTTCTGTATAATTGAATACGGCAAGAGGACATCGGTTTCGAAAGGTGATACTCCTTGAGTATAAATGCGTACAATGGATGAGTGTGTGGCAGCAATAGAGCTTAATGCCTGGTATAATAGTAACAGCCATGGTATGCTCATCTTGAGTTTATTAATTCTGCTAAATTGTTCTTTACACTTACAGGTATCAAGATCAACTAATTGTACGGCAACATAACTCATATGAGAGATTGTTGGTTGAAGTAAATCATAATAACTGTAGTAATGATACTTATTAGCTTACATGCTCTGTTGACCCAATTATTATTATTTTGTTTCTATTGTTGATTTTTATGTATGTCTTCCTATACGTGATGATTTTTTTGTTGGCCACACCGTCACCGTGCTAAATATTATTTAAAAACTTTAATTTTTCCATGTTATTTAACCCAATAGAACTCATTCATGTATGGTTCACTTAGCGAGAATAATTCACCATTTAATGGTCTTTTACTTTTTAACGCACCTTTTATCGCCTGTAAGTACCGCTTATGTGCAAGCCACACCAGCAAGGTACAGTGGTGTGACAGCAATAAAAAAAACAAATTTTTATTTAATTTCTAGATGTTGTTCTAGCATATACATAAGCCAGTACGAAGGAGCCTAAAGAGACAAAAAAGAAGTGACTTAAAAATTTCTTTCCTTCTCAGATAAATTGTCTTCTGCACCACTGTATTAATTTTTGTAAACTTTATTACTTTAATTATACAAATTCTGTGACATATGAGTACGAAACATAAGCATTCAGTTTTTTTTTTGTTAATTTTAGGGGGAAGACCAGATACACCCATACCTCGCCTTACGTCGTTTGGTTTTGCGTTTTTTCAAAGTTGCGTCGCTGCTGAATTAGTACTAATTTTCACAGTTGCGTTGTTTTAGGTTTGAGTTTTTAACTTTTTGTGTTTGGAAATTGTTTGATTTTCCCTTTTTTTTTCTAAAAAATGGCACGACTTTTGTTTCTAATTACGCCATGCTATCAAAACTTGGGGATTCCCATTCTAACTAAAAATACAGTTTTATTTTCATCTTGTTTTTCTAATTTTAAAGTTCAGTTTCAATTTCAATTAGTGTGTTATAAATTAAGTGAATTTTTTATTTTATTTTAATTGAATTTGTTTTATTTTATTTTAATTGTTTTTAAATGTTTACTTTGTTCAATTTTCTTTTTAAAAAGTAGTATTTTCGTAACCGTTGAACCTATCTTCGATCTTTAAATGGTTTGCTATAGAAATTCATAATTCACTTTGAGTCGTGTTTTTCTTGGAACGTAACCACGACGTAAAGTGAGGTATAGGTGTACTCGTAAGTATTTTGTTTTCTTTATTGTTTTAATGGCTGTTTCTTTTCCACGTATTTATTTATGTTAAAAGTTAATAACTTTAATTCTTTAATATTCTTTTTTCATATCTTATTTTCTTCGTTTGTATGTTTCTATCATTTCATATCTTAATCATTAAAACCAACTCAAACTGCGGCTCTAATGACCCATATACTACGTTTTAACCAACAACCGTTTTGTTAACGAATTTATCTGGTTTTTTTGTTCTCAAAAAAAAACATGAAAACTTTGAATCTGAGTACCATAAACATACATAATTAAGATCTCTTAAAATGTTCATCAAGTCATCGAGTGTGGTAAGTGAGAGAAGAATAAAAATGGTATATTGCGGCTTAGCGGGAAAATTATAGTCGCGCACGATTATTTATTATATACCCAATGTTAGACAAGCTTGTTAACTTATGCAAGCTATCTTCACAAAATTTACATGTTAGATTCGAGATAACCTTCATTCTGAATATATGCACACTGAGTTTTGTTTATCCTAAACCCAACTGGTCTGAGAAGAGTCTTTGCCTCTCCTTATCTTCGCTTTCGTTAAGACTCCCTTTCAATTATTCGCTCCCACTCAACTGTTGGAGGCTCATCATGGCATTGATCAACCTAGTATGTTTGCTCATTGTCGGAAATTCACACATAACCTGAGACCCAGCAGAGGATAACCTTACTCTGTCTACCTATCTGATTGACCCATCTGTATACCACAAAATAGCCTTTTAATAGAGCATTCAGCTTCTAGATGAAACATAGGATTTTTGAATAAAAATTTCATGTTATTTTGGAACATAGTGTGGACTTTGTTAGTCTTATCCAAAGTTTCTTCAATTTTGCTTAGATCTTAAAAGAAAATATGATTTGTCGGAGTTGGGTTCATCATTGGAGTTAAATTTCTTTCCGTGGAGCCATTTAGTCAAGTTTAAAAATAAAAAAGTACTCACTCGTACCAAATTCGTAGCTTGTTCAACGATTTCTGTCAATTTTTTTCAGAATCAATTTTTCTCTCTTTTTTTGCTCAAATGACGAGATAGTCGGCTTCAAGTAAGTGAAGAACAGAAAATAAATCATTTAGCCGGTCTAAATTCTGATGAGTCACCTTGACTGATGTATGCTGATTTAAACAGTATTGTTCTTCAAGTTTGGAAGCGGGAAGCTAAAAAGTTATGGACTTATTGCATTCGCCGTAGTGCAATAGCTAGGGTGTTGGGTTATTAGACGAGAGACTGTGGTTCAACTCTGTGCTTAGGTATCTTGAACCAAACGAAAAAAAATTTTATTCGTCGATTTCTCTCAGCAGTTTTCTGGGGAAAAGTTTAGTTTTCCAAGTTTGAATTAACTTATATGAGTAAAATGGAATTGTCATGAAAAAGTTTCTCAAATCAAATAAAACATACAACACGAGTGGTGTGAGAAGCTGGTTTGTAATACTGACTAAAGTTAGTATGGACTTTTTTACCCACTCTCGTATAAATCGCCAAACAAATTTGTTTAATGCATAGCTAAGTACTCATACATAATTTTTACATACATAATTGGTAGAGTCCGACCGAACGTTCGGGTACGGGTTCGGTGTACGGTAAAAAGTGACGTTCGGCCAAAGTTCGGCGTTCGGTCAAAATTTTGCCGAACACCGAACTTTTTATTTAATTTATTTTAAATTAAAAAAAAGCAGAAAAGAGGTTCATCTTTATGGGAAAAGCATGATTCTGCTTCACATTAACCTCAAGACGAAAATATTTTCGTGAAAGAAATCAAAATCTATATATCTGAACCATTAAGTGATCGCAAAACCAATATATGTATATGAATATTGGAACTCCTGTTCATTTGCAAACCTTAAGGCTGCAGCCAGGAAATATCTATCAGCACCGCCAACGAAAGTTTCTTGTGAGCAACTATTTAGTGTTGCTGGCCAACTTTATTCAGATAGACGAAGTAACCTTAAAGGCATTAATGCAGAAAAGTTACTATTTTGCCATTATAATATAAAAACAATGAATTTTGAGTACTAGAGTACAAACTACATATACTTAATCTGGGTTTTACAGTTCTTCCTAAGTGAACTATAAAACCCGATTTTTATATTTTTCTCAAAAAAAAAGTGCACAAAGCATTTCTTTTCTAAAAAAAAAAATAAACTAAAAAGTACAAATTTTTTCTTTATTTTTTAATACTACTTTTTAAAAGTACATATATTTTTCCTAAATGTTATGAATTCGTTATTTTTTGTTTTTATCAATAAATTTCAAAAATGTATTTCTGATTTAATACTTAATAACAAAAAAGTTCGGGTTTGCCGAACTTTGAAACCCGAACTAAGTACGGGTTCGGCCGAACTTCAAAATTGGCCGAAGTTCGGGTTCGGTGTTCGGTACCGAACGAAATTTAGAGTTCGGTCGGACTCTAATAATTGGCCATTACATTGGCAGGTTTATATACTCTCGGAGTTTTTCCCAGGAATCTGCTGAGAGGAAGTCGCCAAAGATATATCTTTATTTTCATATTTCGTTTTTATGTCTGGCCTGGGTCTCGAAACTGAGCTTTACGTCTAATAAGCGAACACACTACCTACTAGACTACGGCGACTTCTAAAGCTAAGTACTCTTTTAAAAAAATTACAATACAAACAAATAAAAAAATTATGAAATATTGTGGAGCTACGATGCCTCAGATAAATTCAGATTAAATGTATTTCGAAATTGTTTCTAGTCGGGTTATAAACCTAATAATTATTGGAAGATAATTTTAGAATAAAGTTATAAATAAAATAAACTTATTTAATATTTATTGTATTATAAAACAATCAAAATATTTTAAATATTTTTATTTTTTAAACTAAAAAATATTAAAAATATTTAAAAAATCGTCTCGAACTTATAAAATTATGATACAAAAAGGTTTTAAAAATTTTTGAAATTTCTTTTAACAAATATTTGCAAAACATAAATAAATATTGAATATATTATAATAAATTATTATTTATTTTATTGAAAGCAAAAGTAACTTTAACGCATACATTGTTATGATAATGTGGCATATTTTTTTTTATATTTTAAATGATTTTTAAGAAAAAAATTTGCATTAATTAAATGGGGAATAAATCTATGCTCGTACTATTTATAAGTGTCGTTTATACCATATATTGTTGCTAATATTTATTTGTTGTTTTTTTTTTTGTTATATTTCTTCTTTCTTCTTGTTACTATAAAATACAACAAATTTTGAAAAAGATTTCAGATTTTGGGGAATTTCAAAATCCACAATTGAAACCAATTTTGCTTTTTTTTTTTTGAAAATTGTGTAACTTATGAATGAATTCGAATGATTTCAATTCATTTCAATGATTTAAAAATGTTTTTTTGTTGTTGTTGTTTCTTACAAGAAGATTAACATGATTTTGATATCGATGTTTCGATGCAAAGTTTATGCTGCTGACGATAGTTGTTGACAATCGATCACAATCTTTTGATATAAAAACCATTGTGGATTTTGGAAACAGTATCAGTTCATTACTTACATTCCCTAGAGTAGTATCACATCCACTTTTGTTGGAAATTCAAAATCAAACTTAAGCATAAAATTTCCAACAATGAAGGTAAATATCGCTCTCTGGCAATTTTAATGCCCTTTTGGATTATAATACTTACGTTGCCCGGATAGTTGGATTAACCAAGTTATTGTTTACATTTCAGGCATTTATTTGTGTTTTGGCCATTATGGCAACTACTTGCTCTGCTGGTTTTTTGGGCGGTAACGTTGGAGGCGGTGGTGGCGGCTATAGTTACGGCCAAGGAGTTCATGGCGGCGTCAGTGATGTACAAACTCTTGTTGTACATCATGAAGATGGCGGTCATGCTCATGGCGGTTTTTCCGGTGGTTTTGATCATGGTCATGGTGGCCACCAAGAAGTTAACACTGTTAAGGTCATCCATGAAGAAGGTCATCACGGAGGTCATGGTGGTCACATTGAACATGGTGGTCATTTCCATGGTGGTCACGAAGAGGTCAAAACTGTTAAAGTAATTCATGAAGAAGGTCATGGTGGTCATGGTGGTCATATTGAACATGGTGGTCATTTCCATGGTGGTCATCAAGAAGTTAAAACCGTTAAAGTAATTCATGAAGAAGGTGGTCATGCCCATGGTGGTTTCGTTGGCGGTCATATTGGCCACGGTCATAGTCATGGTGGTCATCAAGAAGTTAAAACCGTTGTTGTACATCACGAAGATGTTGGCCATTCCCATGGTGGTTTCGTTGGCGGTCATATTGGTCATGATCATGGTTATGCTCATGGTGGTCATCAAGAAGTTAAAACCGTTAAAGTAATTCATGAAGATGGTGGTCATGCTCATGGTGGTTTCGTTGGTGGTCATATTGGTCATGGTCATGTTGGTGGTCATCAAGAAGTTAAAACCATTAAAGTTATCCATCAAGAAGGTGGACACGGCCATGGTCATGGTCATGATCACGGTTTCGCTTCCGGTCACATTGAACATCATGGTCATGTTGGTGGTCACCAAGAAGTTAAAACTGTTAAAGTAATTCACGAAGATGTTGGCCATTCCCATGGTGGTTTCATTGGTGGTCACGATCATGGCTATGGTGGTCATCAAGAAGTTAAAACCGTTAAAGTGATTCATGAAGAAGGCGGTCACTCCCATCATCATGGCGGTTTCGTTGGCGGTCTTGATCATCACGGTCATCAAGAAGTTAAAACCGTAAAAGTAATCCATCAAGATGGTGGTCACGCTCATGGTGGTCATGCTCATGGTGGTTTTTCTGGCGGTTTCGGTGGTCATCATGAAGTTAAAACCGTTAAAGTTATTCACCAAGAAGCACCACATGGTAGCTACTTGCCTCCACTTCCTGTATCAGGCGGTTGGAATTAAGCACTTACGTGACAAGCTATATTTGTCACATTGTGATTAATCTAGTCTAGTCTAGTATCTGTTCATAAACCATCATTGTTACTGTTAATTAGTGTGTAATATGAACTGTTAATTTAGTATTAAGTTTTAAATAAATTGTTGTAAATTATAAAAAAAAATTCTAATGTGTTTAAGATTATTTCATTTACTCTCAGAATTATAACTAGAGGACCTTTGAGAGAAAGTCGCCCAAGAAATATGTATTTTTTCATATTTCGTATTGTTGAAGTGGTGATTTGAATCACGGCCGTGCGTCTTATAAGGCGGTGCTTATACTGTTCCACACTTATCAATATAAAAGAAAGAGTATGTTTTATATACAGTGTAGTCGAAGCAAAATAGTTCAAACCTTTATTACCAGATCTGTATGAATAATGTGCAGTAAAGTATCTCAAGCATCATGTTTGATAACATAGAAAGTTGTCTATCGTTTCGATTTCTTAAGTTAGAGGGCGCTCATCATGCTGCTTAAACTTATCTAGATTCAATAGAATCATGTCTCGGCCTCTTCAGAGTGTCTAAGTAATTATGGTACTGTATCGCAATTCCATAGGGTACTATGTCAGATTTTGGTCCATTCTTGTAACAGGATTCTCAGTGACTCAAATGATTTTGTGTTTTTCTAAGCTTCTCTAGCTTTGTTAGGTAGCTCATTGCCCTTGCACTTCCTACCATTCTTAATTGTATTCCTTAAAGTTCAAAACAGACCTAGACTTGACTGTGTATAAAGCTATTGATATCCATGGTTCAGCTCACGTGCTTTCTGAATGTCTGGTAATACACAGAGTCTTGCGTGTAGGACAAGCTGCAGTCTCAGGGTTTTGCGTGTTTCCGATTGTCGACCCGGATAAGAATGTTCTTTTGGTCATTTTAGATATGTTCTCTGCTCGATATTCGGTTCGGTTAGGTTTTGAGGACGTGTACTTGTCATTGGGACAAGTAGAATGGCCCTTTGTAATACGTCCTAGAGGAGAGAGAGAGGCGATAAAGAGATGGAGGAAAAACAGATCGCTGTAGTCCAGTAGGTAGTGTGTTTGCTTATTAGACGTACAGCCCAGGTTCGTAAACCAGGTCAGACATCAAAATGAAATATGAAAAAACATTGAAAGTAAATAAACCTGCCATGAAAAAGTTTCTCAAAAATTTTCGTTCGGAGCTAGGTCCTCATGTATAAAATTAACACACACAACATGAGTGGTGTGAGAAGCTAGGCCGTAATGCTGATTGAAGGGTTGTAATGGCCAATTATGTATGTATGTATGTAGCAAAAACAGATGGACCTGTTCGATATTCCAGCATATTGCATATATTCATTCAGGTTCGCAATAATATGAAGCATGGAGCCTACAGGCTGTAAGACCCGCATAATATCGTACTCCTATTTTGATTAGTTGGACGGATATGATTGTTTTCAATGGCTTAGTTGGCGCTTTCCTTATCCCGTCGACCTTGCATGCGGTATAATCACCTTAATGCCTTTCATATCGAACAGAAATAGTTGACAACTAAGCCAGTTAATCGAAATTTTATATTGAAATCGTAAAGAAAAAACTATTTTTTGTAATATTTATTCTGAAATATAATTTCATGCCTCGTGTTCCAATGGGAATGTTTAGTTCGTTCACGAACGACAAAGCCATCTAAATTAGCTTAGATTTATTTTTATTAGATATGGACTAAAGATATTACAAAGTTAAGGTTAAAGATCAGGCTGTAGTTCTCATACAATCTTCAATTCAAATTCAGTGCTGCGATCATTATCTTTGTCCTCCAATGTTATAAATTTCTTGAAGATAGATTTGACCTTAGAAGCATTACAATCGAATTCTAGTATAAGACGATCACTAACTTCATATTTTTATGTGAATCATTTTCTATATTTTTATTAATCTTATTAATAACGCTACCTTACAACTATTTCGACCAACCGCCACTGCCATGACCACCACCATGACCTCCACTACCATGACCACCACTACCATGGCCACCACCATTTGATTGCTGCTTTACGTTTATAATTTTTAAAATTTTCACCGATGTACCACCATGTGACCCAGATCCAGCGCCTCCGCCACCACCACCACCACCTCCACTACCTCCATTTAAGCGAATAATTTTAAAAATTTGTTCCTGTTTCTGAGATTGAGCAGCAGGTTGATTTTGTATGATCACTTTATAAATTTTAGCTTTAGGAGCAGGACGAGAAGGTTTTCTCGCTGGTGGATGTAATGGTTTCGCATAATATGTTGTTGTGCTTTTGGGTTTCGAAGGCGAACTTTTTATCGGGTATATATAACCATCGCCTATACCACCCTTAGGTGGACTGGCTAAACTATTTGAAGTGAATTCGAATATGATTACCAACAATACGAATATAGAAATCTAAATAACGGAATACAGAAAGTAAAAGTTTTTTATTTTGTTTAATTTGTTAAATTTCTTAACTGACCTTCATATCTTAATCGGTTTTAAAAATCTTTGAAGATGAAGACACTATCCTTGGGATGCGACAAGTGTTACTAGCAGCATTTGTTAACTTGTCATTGATTTTATAGTGGTAGATTCAAGTGAGAGATGAATTATGATGTTTTATTTTATTAACGCATTATTATTTAATATTTTAATGGGTGTTAGTGTTGGAAGTGTTTTCACACAACTTTGCGGTCTTAACCGCATAACTTACGAAAAATAATTAAAGTTTTTAGTTACATACTGCAAATTGAAGTTTCGTATGTGCTTAGTTAAGCATATATGTACATATGTAAGTCGGAAGTTGACAGCTTTTAGCGCCAATAACTCATGTTGGTAAAAAGATTCGAGATGAATTGTTATGTGTTGTAAACCTCAGAAATGTGATTCGCTAATACACTCATGAAAAATGTTTAGTTAAAAACAATTTTCATCATCATTATTTAGAATTGAAACTAAAAAAACGTGTAAGTATTGTCGCCGTAGTCTAGTAGAAAGAAAAACTTTTCATGGCAACTTTTATTTACTCCCCGAGATTTTGCTAGAAATCTGCTGAGAGGAAGTCACCCATGAAATTATTTTCATATTTGGATTTGATCGAGATGTCCGACCTGAGTTTAAATCGCGGCCTCACATCTAATAAGCGAACACACTACTTACTAGACTACAATACGTCATTGTACATACTTATATAATTGGCCATTACAAACCTTCAGTTAGGATTACGGCCTAGCTTCTCACACCACTCTTGTTGTGTGTGTTAATTTTATACATGAATGGTGGAACCTACAGTTTAAAGTCGACTCCAAACAGATTATTTTGTATCCTGAATGAAGGATTGTAATGACTAATTATGTATGTACGTATAATTCAGAATACATTTCAGATTAAGAAGGAAAATGCTTCTTCGCATTACATTGGAGTTAATTTTTATGACAAGCATTGTCCAATTGAAAATTGGAAGTATAGTGAGAGCCATGTGAAAATTAGGTTGCCCATTAGGCCATTGGATTATAGAAAACCAATTTCAACGCAGACTGGAAGATGAAACGGCCTTGCTAGTCTGAAAATACCGATCATATGTTGAACCAAGATGGCAAAGAGAAAACGCAGAGGAGAAAGCACATCGCGCTCTATAATTCAATGAAGAACGGGAAGAGACACTGCGCTCATCCAGATAACGTGCTATTGAGATGTACAAAACCTGTAGCAATTCAGGATTAACGCAAGTTAACCGGAAAAAATTCTAAACCTTGGAAGACAGGGTAAAATGATACAAAGCTAGTGCGAATATCAATAAAGTATTACAATGTGTATGGCACAGAAGACAATTAATTATACAGTTTAAACTGTTTTGTTGCCTACAGTTTACTAAAACACATGCTGTAGGTAAACTATTATAATTTTTTGAGTGTAACTAAGGGCTCGTATATGTTTACATGTGCCAGTAATTACCTTGTCATTATGACGCTTAAGAGTTCACCAACGATTAGAGAGTTCAAAATAGAAAAAACAAAAAAGTTTTTTGTTTGTATATTTTTCTAAATTTATTTTTTATGTAGTTGATGTGTTTTTGTTTTTGTTTAACATCGAATCATTTGATGTAACACTAATGGCATCTACTATGGACTTACATAACTAAGAGAGACTACTTAAAAAACTAATAACAGATTTTGGCGCAATCATGCTTTCAACAATGATGACAACTGCACTAACGTATGTTTGTGATGAGGATGGTTAAGTACTTGAGATGAGTATCTTCAAAACATCAGTAAGTATTTTTGTGAGAAGTTACGGCATGAATGAACGTAAACAACTTATTGCCAACCGCCTGAGGGGGGCAAGTAGGAGCCAGAGGGTGAACCAGCACTGTAGCTGGAGGCACCACCAGCTGAAGCACCACCATTAACATTTAAAGCACCAATAACCTTCAACGACTTAAGGGTCTCGAAGGCATCATCGTAACCGGCACCACCAGCTGCGCCAGCATCGGCATAACCACCAGCAGAATAACCGCCACCAGCAGAATAGCCACCAGCAGAATAGCCACCAGCAGAATAACCACCAGCATCAGCATAGCCAGCACCTGCACCGGCTTGTTCGTGAATAACTTTAATGGTTTTGACTTCTTGGCCAGCACCCCCAGCAGAGTAACCACCATGACTGGCACCACCATAACTGGGCACAGGAGCAGGAGCTTGTTGTTGTTCATGAATAACTTTAATGGTTTTAACAACTTCTTGGGGAGCAGCATCACCATAACCGCCATAAGATTGTTGGGCTTGTTGTTGTTGTTCATGGACGACTTTAATGGTTTTGACTTCTTCAACACCACCATGACCACCACCATAACTACCACCATAACTAGGTCCGGGAGCAGGGCCAGCAAATTGTTGTTGTTCGTGGATAACTTTAATGGTTTTGACTTCTTCAGCATGTCCTTGACCACCATAGCTGGGTAAAGGAGCAGGAGCAAGAGCAGGAGCGGCTTGTTGTTCATGAATAACCTTGATGGTCTTTACTTCTTGAGCACCACCATGGCTGTGGCCGGAGAAACCACCATGACCACCGTGGCCTCCATGACCACCATGACCGCCCTGTTGTTGTTCATGAATAACTTTAATTGTTTTAACCTCCTGTTGACCGCCATGGCTGTGACCACCAAAGCCGCCTTGGCCAAAATCACCACCTTGTTGCTGCTCGTGAATAACTCTAATGGTTTGTTCTTGAGCGCCGCCTGATGCATAACCACCGTGACCACCGCCTGAGGCATAACCACCATGACCACCGCCTGAGGCATAACCACCATGACCGCCACCGCCAATTGAACCGCCATCACCATGTATCACTTGGATAGTTTTGACAACACCACCAGCGGAGCCTTGACCTCCATGACCTCCAGAGCCGTAGCTATATCCACCGCCAGAGGAATACGAACTACCGCCAGCCGATGAACCTCCAAAACCACCAGCACCAATAAAACCGGCCGAGCATGATGCTACCAAAACCGTTAGGACACAAACGAAAAGCTAAATAGTGGAGAAAATCTTTAAATGGTTTTCCTTTGAAAAAATATTCTCTTTTAACGGTTTTACCTTCATTTTAGGGATTTTCTTGCTTAATATGTGTGTTTGTGTTAAAAAAAAAATAGAAGATAACTCCTGATGAGTTGTTGTGTCCAAATAAACTGAGACTGATACTATTTCAATCGAGACGCTTACATTTTATAAGAAAACAAAAGCAGGCATCTTCACAATACCCATAGCCAACAACGAAGTCAATTTCGAATTTTTTTTACAAAAAAAAAACCTGAACCCTGTCAAAAATTACCCACAGATATGTGAAGAGTTCATTAAGTTAAAATAAAAAACAGCAACAACAAAGTGGTATGGGGGACCTTAGGTCACCTATAATTAACCAGTGCCATCCATATACATACTTATCTTCATATTTCTCTTTTTCGTTTTATATTTTATTATCTTGTTTTAATTTCTATTTCGAATTTCGATTTCTAAGTTTTTGTATTTTCTAATCGAAATTATCGAATGCTGAAAACCAATCGATTTGTGTTATAAATTCATGTGTGGAAATAAAAGTTTAATTAATTAATCTCTTAATTTAAGTGTGTGTGTGTGTTGTTGCATCTCTGGCCTATCTAATGAATAAAATTTCATAATTAAAAAAAACGATAAAAAAATAAAGGTTTTTTTTTTGCCTTATCTGCACACTTTTTTTTGATTGTAAAGTGCGTGTTGACCCTCTTTATCATGTTTAAGTCCATAAATACATATTAATTCCTAACTGTGTCACCACTGGCTTTACATTTTTATTTTCTATTTCAAATATAAACGAATACATATTCAAATTGTACTTTCATTTCGTTTTTCGGTAGCTCTACTTGGGCACCCTATAACAACAAATTGTTGTGCAACATTGACAATGAAATTTTGTTAACGGACTGGCAAGATCAGATTAAGTTTACTGAAAGGGATGGGAATATGGCTCTACACGGATGAAATTCACATCTGTTCCTATAAAAGATTTACTGAATTTCATTGTTGTTGTTTGTACATAGCTTTTGATCTGCTTTTATCTATTTGACAAACAATTGAGTGAAATGCTAAGGATGGTCCAATTGGACATCATCGGCTGCAGGGTGACTTCCGTTGGGCAACCTACAGGAGGTGATAGTAGTAATGGAAACACTCGTATGTAACGTAATTGGTCATTACAGCCCATTAGTCAGGATTACGACCTAGCTTCTCACACCACTTATGTTGTGTGTGTTAATTTTTATACATGAGCGGCGGGACCTACAGTTTAAAATCGACGCCGAACGACAGGTTTTTGAGAAACTTTTCATGGCAATTTTTATTTACTCTCGGAGTTTTTGCCAGAAATCTGCTGAGAGAAAGTCGCCGAAGGAATATTTTTTCATATTTCGTTTCATTGGATATGTCTGACTTGGGCTTAAGATAACAGACTACTTACTAGACTACGGTAACTTCAATGGAAACTTTAATGGAAACTCTCTCGAACTCTAGAACTATTTAGTATATACCACTAATTGGATTGTATTTATTAGGGAACCCTTGGATTACAATTCTCATATAGTTTGTTGCTTCCACCACATCCCAATCTTCTACTAACCCATTCATCATCCTCTCTGAAGCCCTAGTAATTATTTTCAATTTTTCAATAGAATTGTAATAGTTTTACCGAATCTATCTAACATTGCAACGTTTGGTGAATAACTTTGTTATTATGGTACACATATGCCAACGAACGATTTATAATATTTGGACAATGGACAATACCATGATCATATGAATACACAATACATTCTGTTTAACATATAACATTGCTCTGTTAATAGATATTAACATTGGAGGTTTTGTAGAATTTATTTTCACACACACACATAGAATTCTATTCAAGTGTTACGATCAATCGTTTGTGTACTTAATTATATATAGTCGTTCAAACAAATAACTAATCAAAAGTAATTCTCTTTAGTTCATTACTATTTAAGAATAAGTAAATTATATTGTATTTGGAGGGTGGGCGGTTGCAGCTACTTGAAATCTCTCAGAATTCAAATTTTGTGCTCAAGTTATATTGAAAACGAATTTGCGTACGTTCTTATGATAAGAATTCCCTTTGAAATGCTAGAAAACAGCAAGTGAAACATTAACATTTGCTTGCAAAGACGAGCTTTCTATTGATATTAAATTTTCTGGTATTTTCTAAAGGAATGGTGGTCGCATTTTCATTTGCGGTCATGTCTATGTACCCCCAAGATTCGTTAACACATAGCTCAAGGTAGTCAGCAATTCTCAGTTCATCAGTATTTTTCTTACAGCTTCAACGTAGCGATTAGATTGTAAAACAGTGTTGCAAAACTGAAAATTTGAAATGATACTGAAATACAACTGAAAGAGTACTTTTTTGCATTAAATGGTTCTTTTCTAAAAAAATGCAGACATTCAAATTGGTCATTATTATATTTAATCAGAATTATGACCTAACTTCTCATACCACTTATTTTGTGTGTGTTAATTTTATACATGAGTGGCGGGATCTACTGTTTAAAGTCGACTTCGAACGACTGATTTTTGAGAAACTTTATCATGGCAATTTTATTTACTCTCAAAATTTTTGCCAGAAGAAAGACGAACAGAAAAACTAACGACTTATTGGTGTTCCTTACATACAAGACAAGAACAGCTGATTCGGAATGTAATAATATGTAATATCCCCGTTTAGTCAAACGTCGATGGAAGGTCATGTAACATACGGTCGTTTTTAACATATGAAAAGCAATGCAAATGCTTACCGAAATTATATTACAGTTCGGCAAGCGGTTTTCATTGCTTTTCCTGTTCTAAAAACGAATGTAAGTTCCGTGGACGTTTGGGTAACCGGGGCTAAAGCCTAATTCTACCTTTAGCATTACGTTGCTAAGGCATTATCAACATTAGTTGAAAAGCGCATTACATAAAATATGTAATAATAAAAATGTACTAAAAACGTCACAACGCTAGCTTGCTCATCCGGGGCTTGGGCATAGGTACACTATAAATTTTAATGTATAGGGTATTTTGAATAGTTTCTTATTTCCATAATAAAAATTTTTAATACATATATAAAAAAACATATAAAAAGTGTAGGCCAGTTTTTTTTTGACTATTTTGTAAATAAAGAAAACAAAAATTTATAATTATAACTTGTTTGTCCATCATTTAAGTAATGTTTATAGCAGGTCACATAAAAGTTTAATTTATATGTTTTAAGTGTTTGGTAAAATCATAACATCTCTTGGAAATGATAAAAAATTCAAAATTTCGATTGTATTAAACATCAATTAATCGATTACCAACGTAGCTACTATTCACTACGTTGTCACTTCACCCACTAAACGACATCATAAATAAGAGTAAAAATTTTGATATGAAGGTCAAACGTTTTTTACTTTTCAATTGTAAAAGTATTATAAACAACAACAATAACAACAAAAAGAAAACAACTATTTTCTAAATTTTTAATTTCGTTTTGTTATTCACTCGCATAATGACGTTGAGTCAAAATTAAATCCAGTTCTTATTTTCTCTCTCTCTGCTTTGATTCGAATTAATTTTGTTAAGACGTCAAAATATCTTTCTTTCGAATATTAAGTTATTTGCACCAGCAAAGGTATAATTTGCAAAGATGATAAAATACATTTAAATTGCTAATGAAACTTGTAATTTATTTTCTTTTTTGAGTTAAAAGTGCAAACGCTATTTAATACTGTGTTTATAAATAAATTTTATAAAAATGTATGTATGTACGAGTATATTTTTGAAAAGATATAAAAAGAAATGAAAAAATAAATCTCAATAAATTAACTTAATTTGAAAATACTTTTTAATGGTAGAAAATATTTGTTTTATTTGTAATTTTCTTATCTAATAAATGTGAATTTCTCTTTTTGGTATCTTGAAAATATTTTTTTTTTATCTTAAACATGCAATCCCAAATATGCAAATCCATTATTTTGGGTTAAAAACGTGTGAGCTATTCCAGTACCTGAAGACCTTTTAATCTGTTTGTTATACTTCGAGTTATTGGGTTTGCAAATTTTTATAATTGCAATCCAAATCCAGTATTTTGGGTTAAAAACGTGTGAGCTATTCCAGTACCTAAAGATCTTTTAAGCTGATTGTTATATTTTGTGTTGTTGGGATTGCAAATCTTTATAATTACTATTGTTGTTGTTATTCCTAAGAAAATCATAATCAGGAGATTTTAAAAGTCAATATTTGATTTGAAATTCAAACTGGTCATACACTTTTGAATGAAAATTTAATATGTTTATTAATACACATTTATACATACTTATGTATGTGTGTACATACAATTTATGACTGATAAATGATTACGGGTAAGTTTCTGCTCACGTCGGATTAGGTCTTTCAAGGTTGCAGATGTTTTTGGTTTGTATGAATATACTTCACGCATTAAAAAAATACCCGTGAGGTTAAATCTGGTAATTTTAGCCTTCAAATATTAGAACAGTGTTTGGAAATTCATAAATTCATAGTCCTGTGCATCACATAACATAAATTGGTGGCTCATATCTTATCAAAAATGGATGAAAAAAGTAGCTACATTACAATGGTGTCATCCATTGACGACGAGCGTATTTACAGTTGAATTTTAAGGGAGGACGTATGTGAATTAAACAGAATATAAACGATAGTTAAGCACATTGTTAAAAATAACTCCTATCTTTACGGATTGTCAAATGACAATAAGGGCAATAACATCCAGGAATACGGAATCAAAGACCGTCCTGGAGTGTAAAAAGGCGATAAACAATTACTCCAGGTATGGAAAGGTAAGGTAAGGTAAGGAATAAGGGCGACCCGAGCAAGCTGTACACCTGAACCGTATTGGCGTCGTGGAAAATGATGAAACGATGATACACATTTTGTATCATTGCCCGGCTTTCATAAGCTCGAGATACTAACAATTTTGGAGATGACCTTATGTCAGACATAACTCGTATCAGAGGAGTGAACTAGTAGAACTAAATGATGACTGATATATCGTGTATGTCAGTAGGCATGACATATACGACCTACCATCACAATATTAAAGTTTTTACATTAATTTTCAGATTTATTTATTTTATTACAATACAATTACAAATTATATTCTAATTATATACGAGCGGAGTAACTTGACCATATGCTCGGTGTAGTGTAACAGACCAGAGCCTCTGGTCTGAATCGAACCCACGACCCTCACGCTAACAGCACACTACCCACTAGACTACCAGGGCGCAGTAATTTTCAGATTATAACACTCAAACCTATTCAGAAATGGAAATGCATTTGCATAATTGTCATCAAGTTTTCGAAAGACAATGAACTCGTTACAATAAATTGTACACAAAACCCATTCGAACCTGAAAGACTAGTACAACATTCAAATGTTACAGATGCATAAACATTAATTTATTTATTAATGCATACTTAGTAAATATTTATGTTTTGCTTTAAGACAAGTTGAGGGTATGCCAATCAAATATGAAGAAAAACGTAATTATTTATTATTTATATACGAGTATATTGTCCAATTTTAGATAAGAATGTCAACTTTAACCTTAACCCTTTCATATATTTTTTGCAATATTTTGAAGATTATTAAAGAAGGAAGGGATAACGCGCAAGGGTCAACGTCATACTCACAGGTAATATTTTTTCTGCTTTCATTCATTCATAATTATAGAAGAAACAATAAAAAAAGAGAAGTTAATAAAATTTATAAATAAAAAAAAAAAAACAACAAAATTAATTGCTAAAAATTAAAGAAATTTTTACAATAAAATTTAATGTTTTTGTTTTTGCTTTTTCCACTAAACAAAATTGAGTAATTAGCTACTGTTGAAATAGCATTTTAATTAATCATGTTAATAATAATTAATGATTTATAAAATCACTAAATCCAAACACAAATACACATATTTACATTTGGTTGTAGTAAAACATTAATAGACGTTGGCGTCAGTCATTCCTCTAAAATATGTATGGAGATTGATGTTCCAGATACATAACATTTAAGAGGAGTATTTGTGTCACATACATACCATATAGTATATGGATGGAGACTTTTATTAAATACATGCAAACATAATTAGTTAATGGTTATTTAAAGTTTAATTAATTTATTTTTTTTTCCTCAATTTTTATAAATGATTTATAGGCATTACAAAAACAAACATAAAAACAAAGATTACAGATTTATTTTCTTTAAAACAATATTTAGATTTATTTTCTTCAAAAATTTATTTGATTCAGATGCTTGTAAGCTATCACAGGTTAATCTAAATTTTGTATTCCAATCAAAGGCAGTAAGAAAGAAAGTGTTTAGTCGGGCACATCGTTGTTTTTATATTTGTCTGCAAGAAAAACTTACGGGCTTTGAAAAGTGTGATAAGTTTACAAAGGGATTTCATTAAAAATATGGGCGCTGTTTAATGAACAATGAGACACAGATGTATTCTGAATTTTTAACAGATTTGAAACAAAAATGCTATGTGATAATAAATTTTTAACATGGCAAGCAATGTAAAAATCTTTTTACAGACAATAAATTTTCATTATATTTTCCAGTAGGATCTTGCTACTCTCCAATAATATAAACGACATTACCCAGGCAAATCGCCCAGAACATTCATAGAAAGCTATTGGACATTAGAAAAATAGAAAACATTTAAAGGCTCGGTGAAAAATTAAATTCATTTTAATACTTCCTATTACATAATTAAGGAGAGCACATAAAACAACAAAAGTCCAAATGAAAGGTGTTAAAACAAATTTTGAATCTACATTGACAACTGCGAATGCCAGGCTCTTAACGGCCTTTAACGTCAGAATAACACTTCTTAATTGCGAACATGTATAAAATAAACACAATATAAGTGGTATAAGAAGCTACCTCGCAATTCCGACTGAAGGGTTGTAATGACCAATTATTTATGCATGTATGTGTAATTGCGAACCTTTACTTAAGAAAAATTAATTTATTTCCAAATTTTGAATCTATATTGACAGCTGCGAATGCCAGACTCTATTGACCTTTAACGCCAAAATAAAGCTTTTTAATTACGAACATGTATAAAATTAACACACCCAATCTAAGTGGTATAAGAAGCTACCTCGCAATTCCGACTGAAGGGTTGTAATGACCAATTATTTATGCATGTATGTGTAATTGCGAACCTTTACTTAAGAAAAATTAATTTATTTCCAAAGTTAATAGAGCACATCGTCCATTTTACTCTCAACATAATTCGTGCACTATTGACCGTCTTCGCAACAATTTTACTCTTTTCGATTCAAAACCACGAATAAGTGGAATAAATGTGTGTGACAAAGAGAATATTGCTTGCTATAGCGCGAAATCTGAAAGAAGGCGCCGTTAAATCGTTTCGTTGTAGTTTTCAACTCGTTAGCCATTATAATTCGACTCCGTAGACAATTTTAGATAAATTTTACATGCCTAGAAAATATAGCGAGTATAAGATTTGAAGCCAAACAATACCGCAAATTTTTTATCATAGAAAGATGAATCTTCTTTTTGGTTCAATAGCTACATATGTACAGTGGCGAGCAAAAGTGTTTTCATGTTGGTATTTTTTCTAGTAAAACGTCAATAAATTTTTTTTACGAAAACTGGACAGCAGAGTATTGGAAACGTGTGGTTTGGTCTGATGAAACTAAAATTAATCGTTTCCAATCAGATGGGAAAAAATATTACCCACATGAAAATGTTCAAAGACATCGTGTAAAGCAAACAGTAAAATATGGCGTGGGAAGTTTGATGGTGTGGGGATGTTTTACTTGGTGGAACGCTGGTCCACTGGTTAAGATAGAAGGTATAATGAAGAAGGAAGATTACCTCAATATTCGTCAGGCTAGTTTGCCAGAATATGTGGACAAAAGTGCATATCCCGAGGAGGAGATACACTTTTAACAAGATGGAGATCCTAAACATACCTCCAAAATTGTTAGAAACTGGTTGTCTAACCACAAATTTAAATTACTTAAATGGCCAGCACAAAGCCCGGATCTCAATCCTATAGAAAATTTGTGGGCTCTTTTAAAAAGAAGACTGGCCGTGAATGAAAGAGCACCAACGAACATGGATGAACTCTGGCAAAGAGTACAAGAGGAGCGGAACAAAATCCCAGATGAAATCATACAAAAATTGGTAGAGAGTATGCCAAAGTGCATTAAAAATATAAAAATTAACAAAGAATTGTGGACAAAGTATTAAAAATCGCTTAATATTAAGATTTTTGAATATACGTGCAAAAGTGTTCGAATTGAGTTATTATTAATTTATTTATATTCTTGACGTATGGTATATAATTTCTTTTAATTTTTTAACTTAAATATGTAATATAATAAACAAGTAATCAACCCTGAAACATTCATCTTGCGTTCTCATTCACTAAAGATTCTATAGGGGTTAAAAGGCGGAATCTGCCAACATGAATACACTTTTGCTCGCCACTGTATGTATATCAACAAAATAAAATTGCAATATTTAATTTGACTTACCAGTAAAATTGATTCCATTGTTCATTTTCGGCATCATCCATTTCTTCAGAAGTAAACAATGTGCGGCCGTTGACGTGAATAATGAGCGCTATCGAGCCATGTTGACTGAATTTTTGTTTTGTTAATCAAACGTCAATTATATGTATTTGGTTTTTTGTTTTGTTAATCAAACGTCAATTATATTTGGTTCTAAGAAAGCAGCGTAACCTAATACACAATTCATTGTAAAATGAATGAATGAATTTTCTTTTCGGAAGTGGTTATTGAGGGAGCCAATGACCTTCGTTCGAAAGTTTATTTTTCATAGGGTCATATTAAGTCATTGTTTCAAGCCGTCAAATTAATAAGCACTTGAAGATTATGAATTCAGTTAAAAGAGATTATGTGGAACATATTTCTCAATATTTGTTGTGGTTTCCTTGTTATGTCGACTATTTTTGGAGCGGCCCTCGAACAATAACTAAATACTTACTACTTTTGCCACTTGTTCTTTTATTTTAAAAATAGTAGTTTTTTTTTGTTATTTTTACATAATTATTATAATTTTTTTTTGTTAATTATTATGTATGCTTTTATTTGTTTTTTTTTGTGTCGATTACATAATTACTTATTGTTATATATATTTATTTATATATATGTATATATTTTTGTTTTTGTTTTTTTTTTTTTGTTTTTATAATAAACTCTAAGCAATATCAATATTATTTTGTTTTGCTTTGTTTTTTTAAATATATAATTTGTTTCTCTGTTGGTTTATTTTTTGTTTGTTTTGTTTTTTATTTTATTTTTTAATTAATACATTTTGTAACTAAGTTTTTATTTTAATTTTATACTTTAGTTGGTTTTTTTTTGTCTGTATTATTTAATTATCATTTTTATATAATTTTCTTTTTCAATAATGAAGTATTATTTGCAGTTTTTAATTCACCTTTTTTCTTTAACATGAATAATGATCATCATCTTTAATTTGCAGCAAAAATTTTTATGGTTTTTTTTTTTTTAATTTTTTGTTGTTTTTATTTAGAAAAAATTTGAAAATAATTTTTGTTGTTACAATACACAATAAAATACACCTTTTTGTCTTATACGCATAGTAATCGGACATTTACTGTAGAGCAGTAAACTGCTACACTGGTAAAGGTTGTTGGTAAGTTACTGTCTGTGTCTTGTATTCATGACAAACCAAAAAAGTTTTTGAAAAATGTTTAACGACAATTTGAAATTCTGTTTGGTTGGATAAAAGGTTAAGTGTCTAGTAAAAAGCTAGCTGACTTGATTCAACTTGACTGGACTCTACTGTATATATAGTGTATGTAAGTAGTTGAATGGCATTTGTTTGTTTGTTTGTTTGTTTTTTTCTTAAACTGCTGTGCATCGTGTACAAAGCATTGAGTAAATATTTTCTTTTTATTTGTTATATACTATGTATGCATGTATGTATGTAAGTATATATAATACATGTTTAAAACAAACAGTCAAGATAAAAAAGTTAGCATATATAATAAACATTATCTCAATCATCGTTACACCATATGGCATCAGAAGAAATGAGTCGCGGAAATGTTTAATACAGTAGTAGTGGTGTATACGTTTGCTAAATAATTATTTTCATTTTTTGTTTTGTATATGAATTTATAACAATTTTTTGTTTGTTTTTGTTTTTTTTCATTTCATTTTATTAATTCGGTTTTAAATTAAATATTGAAAAAGCTGTTAAAAAATAGTTTATTTGTTTTTGTTATATTCATTTATTATATATGATTACACTTTTGTTTTCTGTCTTTTGTTTTGTTTATAAATATGATTTTGTTTTTTATTTTTTATTTTCTTTTAATATAAATTTTTTAAATAACTTTTTGAATTCTTAAACAACATTGAATTGTCATAGTAAAACGATTTAATTTCATGTTTTGTTTTTGTTACTATTTCTTTTCTTGTTTTTCAATTTGTTTTTTTTTAGGTTGTAAATATATATTTTCAATTGATTATATTGTTAAATGAAATTCATAAATATAAAATCTCAATATATAAATAATTATGTATTCTTTAATTACAACATTGAAACTAAGCATTGTAGTAGTATTCTATTTATTGTTATTGTTTATTTAATTAGTATAGCCAAATATAATTTATATTAGATTTAGAATCAGTATTATTGTGTATTTAAGCATGTATATTTTTCTTTGGATATATTTTCGCACAGACTTCTAAAAACTAGAAAAAAAAATAAATTTTTTAAAATTTCATTATGAAAGAATACCCATAGTTTAACTAACTCCACAAGAGAATAATGTGAAAGAAGCTGAACGTACAAAAAATCATTATAATTTATTGAATTTCATTCTTAGTTTAATAATGTCTGCTAAGCCATAATTCGGATCAAGTCTCTTCGCGTTAGGAAAGTTGAATTCGCTTGTGTATAGAACAAGTTATATTGCAACGGTTGAGAACTTCAAGTTCGCATTTTAATCTCTATTGCATACATCAGTTTCTATGATAAACTTTCGCTCAGTAAAGAGAACAAAATTTTGAGAAATGCGAATGAAAATAAACTAAGGAAACCAGCTCTTCTCTAAGAACCAATAAACGCATGTAAAATCTTCTGCAGACACAGAACATGGTCATAACAACCCTTTAGTAAGGATTACGGCTTAGCTTCTCACACCACTTATGTTGTGTGTGATGATTTTAGCCACAAGTTGCGAGAGTTTAAAGCCTACTCCGAAAGCAATTTTGAAGAGATCTCTTGAGATAACTATTTAGACATACCTATCTTTTGCATAATAATCGATAATACATCTGTTTGGTTATCGAAGCTTCATACAAAAGCAGATATTGAATAGATATCTACATTATCTCCAACGCAGACGATAATAAGTACTTATAATGAAATGAATAAAAGTTATTCGTTAAACCTATGATACAATCAAGCTCTCACATTTATTTGCTGCGTAACCTGAGCTCAACATTTAAGTTCTGAGAAGTTTCAAATTGCCGCCACCGCCCACCCTCCAAATACAATTTAATTTGTATTTTAAAAGTAAAAGTATTTGTAATACTTTTGAATTTCATTTGGGGGCTTTATTATTTGTCCGAACGACTATATAATTAAGTACACAAACGATTGATCGTAACACTTGAATAGAATTCTATGTGTGTGTATATTTTAAGATAAATTGGACAAAACTTTCAATGTTAATATTAACAGAGCAATGTTATGTGTTCAATAGAATACACAAATTATTAGAAATCGATCGAAGGAACATGAATGTCACTACAAAAAAGTTATTCACCAAAACTATTATAATTCTTTTGAAAATTGAAAATAATTACTAGGATTCCAGAGGGGATGATGGATGTATGTGAGAAGATTGGTACATTTTAATTTTATACATGAGTGGCGGGACCTACAGTTTAAAACCGATTCCGAACGACAGGTTTTTGAAAAACTTTTCAGGGCAATTTTATTTTGCTCTCAGAGTTTTTGCCAGAAATCTGCTGAGAAGAAATCGTCGAAGAAATATTTTTTCATATTTTCGTTTTGCTGCCTGACATGGTGATTGAACCGTGACCACGTCTAATAAGCCAACACCCTGCATACTAGACTATGGCGACCTTCTGCAGAAGCTATCATAATAATACTGCACACTTTCTGTCCTTAATCGGCGGATAATGTGTACAGATTGACTGAGAAACTCCAGTCAGGAATTGAAGACATTCTTTAAAAAAGGTCACAATAGTATTACAATGCGACCTTAGATTATACCACAGTGATCAATGATTATTACTGTTCAAAGTACACACAAAAACAGGCGATGCGGAAAGTTTAACGCGAATTGTTGGATTTTATTTAAGCAAACCAATTAGAAGAATAAACAACGTTAGCACAATGAAAAACCAGCTTAAGGCGTATTTGGATCTTCTCCTTACCTATTGTAACGTATGGAGAGGCTGTAAATATTCAGACGAATAAAAGTTAAAATAATCAAAGACTGTGTGAAATGTACTGAATCTGGCCATATTCGATTACAACCGCCCAAAAACTAAATGAACTGGAAATATCATTAAAGATCATTCTAATTATAAGGATGGAACTAAAATGGAATCCCCAAACGCTTAAATGTGTATGTTCAACCAAGAATTCTTCAGAACTATAACAACAGTCAAGAAGCCGTATAAGAAGCAGATATGCTCTTAAAATGGAATATGAAAACAAAATCCAATTAATATTTTCCATTTCTTCGTTCTCAAAGAGATAACCATTGCTCTCTAGAATTATCTTTTTCAGAAACCTATGCAAAAATATATCACATTCATATACAATTTATTAAGAGGTGTGTTTAATAAATAATTAATTTCATTTAATATGCGTTAATTTTTTTTTTAATTATTTTCGTTTAACTAATTACGAACGATTTCAAAATATTTGAGAAATTTCAAAATAGGTTATTGAGAATTAATTTTTGTAAATAAAATTTCAAGTTTAGGTGCACTTAGATAATATATGTATATATCATAGTTAAGTAATTTAATTCTTATTTCAAATATTATACTATATGTATATTGAAAATAAGTCTTTAGTTATTAAGAACATTTTATATGTCTCAATGAGTCAAAAGTGATCGCGTTAAACGTTCTGTAAACTTTAATACTTTACAGCAATGCAAAATTCAACAAATCTTGTATATATATTTTTTTTTTATTATTATTTCATTTGAAATTAAATGATTTTAGTATGCGTATAAAAAAATGCATTTAGTTTTATGTAAAGAAACGTATAGAAGAGAATTTTGTTAAGTTTTTTAGGCTTAAAGTATTTCTTGTTTTTTTTTTTGTATTTTCCATTATACATTTACAATTACATTTTTATATTAAAAAAAAAGGAAACATTTTTTTTTTTAGAAAATAACTAAGCTACACATTTATTAATAATGTTCTTTCTTTTTTTTTGTGTTTTTTGTTATTGTTGTTTTATGCAATTTTATTTATTTTTGTTATATAAAGGACGCTAAAATTTTCCATTCAAAAAGGTCATAAATTGTTTTGCTTTATTTTTATTTCTTTTTTTAATTTTTTTATAACGTTAATACTCTATTTGTTATATTGTATGTGGTTTTAATAATCATACAATATTGTAGAATTGAAATTAATTTTGAAGAAAAATTAAGCGAGTGTTTGTTTATTATATTTTTGTTGTTGTTTTTTTTTTTAGTAAATTTTTAGGAGTTTTCAATGGGTTTTCTTATTTTGACATTTTTTAAGTGGAACTAATGTTTGTGGGCTTTCTTTTGTTTTTTTGTAATACTTCTAAAGCATTTATATTTTTGAAAATTTTAGCTCTATTTGTGGACGTTTATATTTAAAAAAAGAGGATTTTTTTTTCATAATATTTGAGTACACTTTTTAAAGTTCCAATTAATTTCCTTAGCTTAAGTTCTTTCTCTTTTAGTTAACAATGTTATATAAGTTATTGTATTGTATGTTAGAAGTTTGTTTTATATATATACTTATATATGTATAAATATATGTATTTATATTATGTATATATATATGTATTGTATTGTGTGTATGTTAGTATGCATTAGTTAGTATATGACCAAGATTTACAATTAATTATTTATAAATTTTAAATACGTTTTATATGTATGTATCATTAGTATTATTAATCAATATTATAAATTAGTTTACGAGTATATATATTTATAGTACCTAAGCAATCTATAGAATGAAGAAATTGTTTTTTGTTCATTCTTACCTCTTCTGTTTTTTGGTTTAGTTTAACACGTTGACTTTTTATTTGTCTAAATACGAGTTTTTATATATAAATTGGATTTTCCTGACCAGTTAGTAGGCGAAACATTGATGTAGGCATTGTTTTCATTAAAATCTGTAATGAAAAGTTAATATTTTTTACATTTAGGAACTCACAAGATTTAAAATAAAATAAAAAATAAATGGCTACTTTCAGTATCTGATATCTATATGTATCAATTAGATTAATAGGTCTTTAAATAAGACGTAAGTTTCATTAAAATTCATCTTTTTGCTTTTGAAGAGCGATCAAATCTTCTGTTTTTTTAGTTGGAATTTGCTTTTTAAATATTTATTATTCATGTTCGGTTATATAGGGTGTTTTTTATAGAGGTATAGAACTTTAAGTTGGCATTACTTTTCAAGATGGCGACCGATTTAACAGCTGTCAAGTGATTTATTCTCAGTTTGGTTTGGCAATTCATCATGAATAGACTCACGCCCGAACAACGCTTGCAAAATAGTGCAATTTTATTTCGATTTATTGAAAGACACGTTTGGTGACCCCCTAATTTCACGTTTTGGACCTGTGAATTGGCCTCCAAGATCTTGAGATTTAACACCGCTAGACTACTTTCTGTGGGGCTATGTAAAGTCATTGGTCTATGCGGTAAAGCCACAAACGATTGACCATTTGGAAGACAACATTCGCCGTGTTATTGCCGATATACGGCCACAAATGTTGGAAAAAGTAATCGAAAATTGGACTACATTCGCGCCAGCCGTGGCGGTCATATGCCAGAAATCATATTTAAAATGTAATGCCGCAAGATTATCTTTCGGATAAATAAAATTCATGTCAATCGAATAATCCATCGTTGTTTTATTGCAACTTAAAGTTCTATACCTCTATAAAAAACACCCAATATTTGATTCTATTTTAGTCGCCGATGATTGAGTTATCAAGAGTGATCGATTGTTTATTTCGAAAATGGGATATTTTGTCATACCTAAAGCAGCGGAGGTTTGGGTCCCTATAATCAGAACACATTGATAGAAACAATTTGCGTTTGTTGATTCGACTGATTACTAAGCGTTTTCCAATTGAAACTTATCCAAAGAACTGTGCTGAATTTCTGTTATTATCCTAAGTTATCCAGAACCACCAGTTGCATTTATCAATATTTTTTCTAATATTGACCTAAATAATCAAGGAGTCTATTGGTATTCGAGAGTCTAACTGAGACGTGTAGAGAAGGAGCGACTACAAAATACTTTGGATACGATTGACCAATATTGTGCAGCAGTTCATAAATTAGTTGTAATGCAGGTCGTTTGGTCTCATATGTTTTTCGAAGTGCAACCTTCATTTAGTTCTATCCTTACTCTATCTTTATATTGAGATATTTCTTATATTTACAGTCAGACTCATTTATGGGCGACTGGTATAAGCCACGACTGGTAAAGTAAAGATCCCATAAGAGTACTTAAACCAGATCGGATGTAAGTTCCGCGATATAGTGCTATAGCTGAAAACGAAATAGCGAGTGCTCTTAATAGGTTGGATTTACATTACGCGGTGAAATAGGTGTGCCTTAGTTCTCCAATCGGCAATCTTTATGAACTTGTCGAAAAATGGGTCAGGGAGAAGAAGCAGAATCGTTGAGAGAATTGTTCGCGAAATTGCGTGTCTAGAAGTATTAGATTCTCTATCGACGATGGTAGCATTGTTTGATTGGAGAAATCTACCGTAGGACTGTTGACAGGGTTTCTAACGGGGAATTCAAGTTAAGTCGCTGACAAGGAACTGGGATGAATACCAATCATAATATGGCGGGGTATGTTGTAATGAGGAATTATAGACTACAGAAAACCTCCATTGTTACTGTTCGGCTATTGATAGGAAGAGGTTGAACACCCTGGTAGGCTATTCTTCGAGGGTTTGAGCTATCTGTGGGATTCTTTTCAGGTTTATAATAAGAGACAGTAAAAAGTTTATCAATCATATGGAATAAGGTTTTAAATTCAAACAAGGATATTCGAAGAAAACCGAAAACAATGTATCAATAAGGCTACAATCAAGAATTTCAGGTAGCTATTAAAAAACTTCGAATTACGTTTGCAGATGACGAGAAAACAAATTTGAAACGATTGTTGTAATAAGGTTTAACTTAAAATTCATTGTTATTTAAAATATATTTTTCTTTCACATCATCTTTTTTGTTAGATCATTTGCTTTAGTAAAAACCCACACACTATGTGGTACATTATTTTACTTACCTCTCCAACTGAAGTTGCTAATAGATTTACAATTTTCTCATGTGGAACCGCTACTACACTTTGATTATTTATTTCTATAATGCGATGACCTACACGTACGCCACCTCTTTCAGCTATGCCGCCTCTAAGTAAACTACAAATCTAAAAGAAGAAATTGAGGGAAATTAATACCTGACAGAACTCTAACAGCATTCTTTTTTTGTTACTTACCACACCATTTTGTACACTGAAACCCAATTGATATTTAGTTTCCGGTCGTTTTATTTTAACCTCCACCACCGGTGGACAAGGTACGACTGTGAATTTAACCACAGTTTGATTTTTAGTATTCTTTATATAGTTCTGGCATGTTGAAAGCGGCAAGCCGACTAAACTTAAACCATTTATGGCTATTAGTTGATCGCCTATATTAAGTTGACCGCAACGGGCCGCTGCACCGGTAGACATTAGATTTGCTATTACGACCGTAGGCAACATAGAACCCCAACCGGACTCAACAATTACTACGCCCAGTATTTCACCCTTGGCTTTGGGCACGACCACCTCCTTCTGTAGTTCTTTCTTGGCGAAAATTTCCAATTCATCACCGAAAATCTCCTGACTATTCAGGACCTCTTGATAGTCCATTTCCTTGACAAAACGATGATCTTCAATGCCATTCGCCTTGAGGAATTCCATATAGGCTACCTGGAATGCTTGGCCTATAGATTGGGCTATAAACTGGGCTTCATCGCTTTCAAAGACATGACATATCATTTTGGGTGTTCGATTCGGTTTCGGAGCATCGTCTATATCTTGAGGCACAAAACGACGACGGGCCATTAGCACAACTAGATCACCAATGTCGGCTATATAAGAAATAGTGCGCAATGCATGATCCATCATAATTTCTTTCAAGTCGGTATTTAAAACCATAATTTTTTCCGTTGATATAAACAAGTCCACTTCGGTACTGGGTTGTACATCGCCATCGGGAGCCTGGAAATGTTTAGAAACGTTTTCATTTATATTAAAGCATTGGCTTTTTAAAGGAATTTTTTTATGAGTATTTTTCTTTTTTTTCAATAAGTTTTTCGAAATAACAGTGTTTCAAAAAAGAACGAAAATAATTTGAAAGCATATGGTAAGTGAATAATTAAATGATGAATTATAATTATGCTGATTATTTGTATTGTAATTGATGAATGTGTTCTTTTTTCTTTTTATTTTCTTTTGTTTGTTTGTTTTACTTACCAGCGCCTATTTTGGTGTTATTGAAAAAAAGCAGACCAAAGATTTTAGATCCATGAATTCATTATACATTTAACATACATAAAAATACAAGATAATTATAAAGATAGATTGTTAATAATTATTTATGGTAGTAGTTAATGCAAAAAGAATTTTTCTAATTGGTAGTTAATAATGTAATAAGGATTGATTATTTTTGTTAAAATTAATTGAAACACTCTAAGAGGAGAAAAGACTATTCTTGGGTATCTATTGATAATATTTTTTAGAAACAGTCTTGAAACAAATGTATGTGAAAATTATGGGCACGATTTTTCTCTACAAATTAAGTAGATATGACGATAATCATTCCCCTTAAAAGCAGCCTAGGAAAAGTTGACCCATCATAATACATATGATTTCAATTAAACATATTGAAATGTGGGTCATAACAAAAGCAAACGTTGAAGAAAGGTCACATCATAGTCCATATGATTTCATCACTCCGTAACAGGGATTAAACACTGATTATTTTATTAATCACGTGGTGGCATATACATGATTTGTTGAAATACGGGTCATAACAACAGCAAACGTTTGGGAAAGGTCCCATGTGTATATAAGAGCAGTATTCATACGATGCTAAGCTTTATACGGGTTATGCCCAACTTTTTTTAAAACATGGATTTTTTGTATTTATTGGAATCTACATATGTATATGGTATACCACACGGCTGATCAATATCTTGCAGTTTTAAAAATGGGGCGTTAAGCACATATGGGTTAAAGCAGTGTAAGGAGAGTATTCGATTGAATTCGTTCGTAGAGCCGAACTTTACAACAATGCATAATACGACCCGTGAGAAGAGTTTTACATGACATTAAAGTGTTACAAAAACAAAACAAAACAAACAAAAGAGAACTTAGGTGGTCAAACTTTTAAATCGAAAACTAATGCTATAAGTAGCCTCCGAAGTCTAATTGAAAGTGTTTGATTTATAAACTCAGCACTGATATCTGGGAAGACAAATTTTCTCTCGACGGCTATCTATTAGAAGCCTTTGGGAAAAAGCACTGCCAGTAACTAACACACAACATGGCTCAATTTTATTTAAATATTCTCGAAGATGCCGTGGTCTAGTAGGTAGGAAGTTGGCTTATTTGATGCGAGCCCGTGGTTCAAAGCCTAACTCAAAGATCTTGGACAAGACAGAATAGGCAGTATTGCCAAAAACTCTGAGAGTAAATAAAATTGTCATTAAAAGTTTCTCAAAAATCTGTCGTACGAAATAGACTTAAAACTGTAGGTGCCGCCACTCATGAGAAGCTAGCTTGTATTCTTGGCTTATGGGTTGTAATGACTGAATTCTACAGGAAAACATTTGAAGATTTAAAAAAATTCCAACTGAAGTTTTGGTTGTTTTATGAAACACGCTTTCATTAGCATGGAAATAAAACATATGAAGACATGAAAAATTGTTGATGGAATGGAGAAGGTAGAAAGAAACAACATATACAATATGAAAAACATAAAAATATAAAATAAGAATCTTGTTTAAGGTCAAATAATGATTAGCAGGTATCAGGCCAATTGATTTGACTACTAGAAAAAAAAAACAAAATTAAAAGAAAAAAAAAAACCAAATAGAATAGAATATGTTTAAAACTTATTTTTAATGCAAAATATAGGTATACAACTATGTATAGAGAAACGAACATGAAACAAAACTCAATTATATACGCACCTTTATTCTGGAAACCGCCTCTTCGGCTTGCATCATTCTTGTCGATTTTGTGGGTTGACCCTCGCATACCAACTGTGTTGAGCCCAAGTATTTTGCACGGAATAGTACACCTTCAATTAACACTGCACCACCTACATGTTGTCGATAATGATGTCCGAAATAATTGAGTTAAAAATTGTTTTTTTTTTGTTTTATTTCATATTTATATAAACTTTATAGAAAAACTAATAGAAAACAACTACAACTAAAAAATTTGTAAAATTTTTTATCTACATATTGTAATACAACAAAAATGAAAACTTTAAAACCAAAAAAAAAAAGAATAGAATAGAATAATAATAGATTTCTTTGTTTGAAAAATTAAATTATAGCTTACAAAGTATAAACGTTAATCGGTAGACATCATGATCGAGAGTTTAAGCAGTTACACAACAAATTGTTAATTATTTGTATTGAATTTTTTTGTTTTATTTTTTTTTTTGTTTTTAAACGGAAATTGGTAACGGAAGGGATGCAAAAGTAAACATTTCATAAAAAAAATATATTAAAAATATATATTGATTATTAATGATTAGCAAATTATTTTTTATTACAATTGTTTACAAAGATTACATATATATTTATTACAAATTATAAAAAGAAAACATCTAAAATGTTTCTTTAAATATTACGAAGAAGGATACAAAAAATTATTCAACGAAAAATGTAAATGATTCGTTAAGCTGTCATTAATTCTAGCATTATAGAACTCAATAGTATTGTATTTAGAGTATGTTTTTACTGAATATCATAAAATAGTAGGAAGAAATTGAACACCATTCTGTTAAAAAACTTCTGTCAATACTAAGCAGCAAAGTTTTCAAAATATGGCTTTGCTACTTCAGATATACATACATATGTATGTATGTTGACAGTATTGATATGCAATACGGAATTGTAATTTGTCCTGGAATTGTATGATAATTATTAGTTAATATATAAAAACAATTCAGAAAGTCATCAAGGCAACTTCGGAAGCATAAATTATAACATATCAAATGTTGGAATTCTTTCTGCCAAGGCTCCGAGGAAGATTCAAGCGTAGTAAAATAAAATATCTGATCAAGTTTGGTTTGATAATGACGAGAACACAGCCCGACAAGAATTTTAATCCAGATACCAGACTATACTTTTCTACAGGCTGAATTCGAATCCGAATTTAGAATTTCTGTATCACCTTAAGCTTTCGATGTATCCTAACTTAAAATACGATTTTTATCTATATTCAGGAGGATATTACGACGATTTTCCATTTTTGAAAATGTCAAAGCTGAGTTATACTATCGTCTAGCAAGTTGAAGCATTAACTATTATACAGTGATGTGACCCGACGAATAGGGCATCTATGCATATACATTTTTCCCCCTTTTCCATTCTTTAAGGAACATAGAGCACTTACAAAACATCGTCAATATTATCTTCTAATACTTTGTCTTGTTTCAGCTTCAGTTGATCTCTCTACTGCAGTTGGTCGTAGAACGATAGGTTTGCCACAGCTTGTCTAGAAACAATGCATGTGTGATATTCTTGCGGAATCAATTGTTGATGTTAAGCTCTCTGTGTCGCTTGTTTTTGAAACATGATGGTGTTCACATCCGTTTGAATGAAACTGTGTGTTAAAAAGAGTAAAAATCCTACGTACAGCAAGAATAATTGGAGTGAATCCTGTATCCATCTTCTAGACTTTACAGTGCAGAAGATATGATTCGCTCTGGTTAACTATTTACTGAAATGATACACAAAAATTTGTAACTGATATGGCACTCACAGAAGCTCGATGTTTAAATTAAATTGACACAATTAAGGAAAATCAAATTAAAACCAAATACGCGACTGTACATAGTGTTGATGGTTAATTAAATTTTATAGCCCTTGGAAGAAAAGTTTTGTTGCACCCATCATACCCTCCACTTCCAACTGAGACTTATTTGGTTTTTGGCAAAATAGGCTCGAAGGTAAAAATATGACTAGCCCAAGAGGCATCAAAGTTTTGTTTTGATTTGTATTAGGCTGTCTCAGAGTATATTTCATAAGATCGTGATGATCAAAAATAGAAAAGTATTTTACCATCAATTTCACAAACAGATCTCTCTGAGCATTTGTTATTTGTCTGTTATGTTTTTATTTTTTTTTTCTGAAGTAAAGTTATCTCCTACTATAATCCTGTATTCGATTTACATTTTTCGTTAAATAACTTTTTCTCCTTTTAGCTACAAATAAAAGTTAATCTCAGTAATAGTATACGAATATATGTATAGTTTCACTAAAATTGGTATTACGACTGTTTATTCAAACGACAACACACTACAACTGTTTTGTCACGAAGATAAACCCAATAATTTACCTTCTTTGTTCTTACTCTTTTTAACTTTTTTCTCGCCTGTTGTGCTACCGGAACCCGAACCAATACTACTGCCATTGCCACCCGTATTGCCTGTTGCACTATTTACACCATTACCACTGGCCGTACTGCTGTTGCCACTTGTTGTTTGGCCGATGCCATTATCGATTTCCTTTTTCAGACAACCGGAACCCTCTGAACCACCGGGCGAACCTAAGGTAAGACCGCAATCCTGTATGTCAATGGATTTGATGGGCGATTTGTCACTGTGCTCCGACGATGATAGAGATCCACCAATATCAAGCAATTTATTGGATGAATTTTTCGGCGGTATTGGAGGTGGGATTTCGGGCGTTGATGATAGCAAGGCATTATAGCCGTTGCGTGTTTTGGTACTGGGTACTTGTTTGGGTGAGATTTTCGATAGTAAAGATCTCGTCGGCTTACGATCCCATGATTTATTTTCATCATAATAGCCCTGATCATCAAGCCGCTGATGGCCCAGTAGGCGATCAGTTTCCAAATCTGTATCAACATCATCCTCATCTGCACTTAAGTTTTTCGAATGATTTTCTGAAGATGATTCTAGAAGGCCTTTAGTAGTGGCATTAACATCTAGATGGCGTGACAGCCATACTGGTGAATTCATCACAGGCGATGGAGAACGTTGAACATTACGTTCTGGCAATGGTGGTGGTTGTTGCTGTTGTGTTTGTGCTGTACGTTTAACAGTTTGAGCTTGTTTTGGCGAGGTATTCGTTTGTAATCCACTACTACTGGTATTGCTAGACGACGTCAATGTGGTCGTAGTAGTGTTCACCTTAATGGGTGAATTTGAATTATTTGTACCCGTGCGTGTAAATTCCCTATAGGGTGTCGGCTGTAATATATCAGGCTCGGCCGTTAAAACATTAGGTTTTCGGTGTGGCGCTGGAGCCGGTGGTGGTGGTGTCATTTGCACCATGTCATTGCGATGAAATACGCCTGCAGGGAAAATGATTCAAACAATTTATTTTCACACATTTTCATTAGTTAAACGCTATGAAACTTACTTATGGAGTACAGTGAATCCAAATCTGGATCAATATTTTTAAAAACTTTATTATTGCTTAACACACTCTGAGGGCTTTGACCGATTAGTTCTCTTTCTCTGACTTCTCGTACTTCTGGTTTAGATCTTACCGAATCTCTACCCGAATCTTCGATTAAACCATTAATAGGACTCTCATTTTTACGCAGATAGGCCGTAGCGTCATGTGTTATGCTATTAGTTAACGTATTCAATTTCTCAGTGCCAGCCAGTTCGTCAGTTGGCATTGCAGCATTAGTCATGCTGTTGATACTGTTATTGGTAGAAACACGTTTCATGTCCATCAGCATGGATATGCCACCACCAATGGGGGCATGGTGTATGGCTGAATTCTGTTGATTTAATAAATTATTCTGATTATTATTCTCCGTGTCCGAGGTATGACCCGATGACAGGCCATCCTCCAATATAGGCATTGCCGAGGCGGCATAAAATTTTGCTGCATAATTCGAACATGAGGTTGATACGCCGCCGTTCATTTCACCAGAGAGACCTAGAGAAGCAGGGAGGGAGGGAATTGAAAAAAACAACAAATTTAATTTATTTCCTTAGCATGACTGGAAGTTAAATTGGATCTTTATGTGTGTTGATGTCCTTAACGTTTCTTCTTTCTTTTTTTTGACATTTAATTAAGCTCCTTGACGAGTATGTGTGAGTATTTACAAGAGAATTAGGGTAGTCCATGCATACATGTATAGCAAAAACTTGTTTTTAAGAAAGAAAATTGAATTGCACCCCATATTCTAACAGATATCGAGAGTCTGCCTAGGGTATCTAATTACAAGATTCCCTAAAAACCACACTGTTTCTGTAGTTATTCACCTTGTTTGACTTAACAATGAACTACCCTAACGCACATCTATGTGCGACCTTCTAAAACATAACAAACTCAGGTACATACTCGTATTGATCAAAGACATCCTTGAGAAGTCATTAAGCCAATTACGGCAAATGAAAATTTTTGCAATTTTTAAAATACATTTTCAGCAGGGAATTTAAAAAAAGGAACAAAATGTAAAGGATTTCTATACTCACTATCTAAATCACCGCAGTTGGAATCATAATCAGTGGTTTCCGGTGAATAACGATAATTTTGCCGGGAATTTGTATTCATTTGATTATGATTGATGCCATCGATTTGTTGATCGATTTGTTCGCAACTACTACGACTGGCCGAATCCAAAAAGAAATCAAAATCGCGCATTAATGGACTGCCCGTAAAATGACGTCGTGCATTGTGATGACGTGCATTATGACGATTATTCATTAAAGAGAAATTATGATGATTATGCTCGTCAAGGCCTATGATACTGCTACCGCCACCACCACCGTTACCTTCATGTTGCTGTTGTTGTGGTTGTTGATGATGGTGTTGTGGCTTACTATCGTCATGTTGCTGTTCGTTATTATCCAAAATAATATGATGATTATTGATATCAATAATATCATCATCCTCATCAACATCACCATCACCGTTCTCATTATAGGGTCGATATGAAAATTGTGTTGGCGATTGCAAATGATTGCGATAATTAACATGATGTTGACGATGATTGTTCTGTTGCTGTTGTTGCTGCTGCAGCTGTTGATGATGCTGATGATTGTTGCTGGTGTTAATTTGTAGAGGTGTATGTTGTTGTGATTGATAATGCTGTTGAAATTGTTGCTGTTGTTGTTGCTGCGAATGTTGATGATGCTGTGGTGTTTCATCATTGTTATCATCATCATCATCCTCTTCGTCCTCCTCGTTATCGACATCCAATTGTAAGTCGTCCTCATCGTCTTCAACCTCCACATCACCATCAACATCATCATCCTCAATGTCACGTCCTAGATTTGTATGAAATTCATATTGTATATCCTGATTGAAGATGCGACGAATTATGAAAGCCGGAAAGGAAAAAAAAGAGAAATTGTTAAATTACAATGGTTTTCATTAAAATATTGTATACAGAGTAAAATAATGAAACTTATATTTACATACAATGGATGATTGTATTAAAAATAATAACAGCAATAATACAATCACTCAACAAGAAAAAATATATATTTAAAGGTATGTTCAAGCATACATACATAATTGCTCGTTACAACCCTTCTTAGCTTCTTACGCTACTTATGCTGTGTATATTAATTTCATATATGAATGGTGAATCTGAGCGACAGATTTTTGAGAAACTTTTCATGGCAATTTTCTCCGAGTTTTTGCCAGAAATCTGCTGAGAGGAAGTCATCGAAGATATTTTTTTCAGATTTCGCGTAGTCGGAGCAGTCTGACCTGGCGTTAGAACCTCACGTCTAATAAGCTAACACACTACCCACTAGACTACCCACAATACTTACTACATTCAATACAATTTTTTTAGGTATCTAACCTTTTAACTGTTTATGACGAGTGTACTCGTCAGAGCAAAAGCAAAATTTTTAACATAATTTTGAGTATACTCGTCTTAAAGGGGAAAAACACATTCGCAATAACCTTTTGACTGTTTATGACGAGTGTACTCGTCAGAGCAAAAACAAACTTTTTAGCATAATTTTGAGTATACTCGTCTTAAAGGGGAAAAACACATTCGCAATAACCTTTTGACTGTTTATGACGAGTATACTCGTCAGAGCGAAAGGAAACTTTTTAACATAATTTTGAGTACACTTGTCTTGAAGGAAAATAATCGCATTCGTATTATTATTGTATTTTTCTTAAGAAAGGACAAATAAAGTTCTCTTAAAAAATGTACGTTTTAGGACTTTCATTAGTTTGGCTAAAATAACAACTCCTGGTGAGGTACGGTTACAAAATCTATGTTTTATAAGTATTTTTATTTGAAAAATATATTTGTTTTCTAAAAAACTAACACGCAACATTTTATTTTTAGTTATAATTGCCTACTTTTACAGGCTGAACCATTTTCCTCTGATTATGTCGAGTATATTCGTCTTCGCTGGAAAATAATTAATTGAAGTACAAATATAATCTTTAAAAATTGACAAACGATAAAAGATTTCTGCAATTTAATATCATTTCTTAAATATTCTATTAATTTTTTACCTTAAGGTAAGTAAGGGAATTGTATTGTATAAGAGCAACTGTTGCCTCTTGCTTGATGCTCTTTTATACTCATACTTTTTCATTGTTTTCCTATCGGATTCAACAAAAGAAAATAATTTTACTTTTCCCCATCTATTCGTGGGAAACAAGTGATATTGTTTTTGGGGAACATTACTTACAATGCTATCAACATCGCTGCTATTTTCAATGATGGGCTTGTCATCATTTGAGGGGCACTTAAAGAACTCTTCGAGCACCTTGCGAGTTTCCGAGAATTCATAAAGATAATCAAAGGTTGATGACTTTGTTGGTATACTCAATGGGTTACTGCTGCTTAACATTGGGCCGACTGTTGTTATATGTGACGGTGTGATTGTTGTTGTAGCCGCTGATGCTGACATTGCAGCATTGGCGGTAGCAGCCGCTACTACAGCTGCAATAGCTGCTGTTGTTGTAGGTGTTGTACAGCCAGTTGTTAACGACGAGGAGGTTGTTGTAATCGTACCTCTATCCGCCATATCAATGTCAGTCATATCTTTTTCAATAGCGGGCGTGGAAGTGGGCTCTTCAGCAAGAGTATTAATGTTAGTGCAATTGACGCCGCCTAATAAATTGTTGGCTGTTGAAATGGCTTCTGGTGTTGTCAGATCTGATATTGTACCAATTTCCGATACATCATTGCTGGTGTCTTCAGCATTGTTGTCGGTCGTTGGTGATTGTTGTGGCAGCGTTTGAGAGTTCAATTGCTGTTGCTGCTGTTGCAATTGCTGTTGTTTACTATTACAGTTTAGCAACATAATCGGTGGTGTACCCTCACGCTGTGGCGAAATGATGCGCTAAAAAAGAATTAAAAAGAAGTTCATAATGCCAGACAAACATACAATGGTTAGCAACGGAAGCGAGACAGTAAAAATGAAAGAAAAGTAAAGAAAGAAAGGACAACAGAAGGAAATCATGTTTATTTTTAATCTCATCTTCAAATGTCATCACAACACAAATGAAATATTGATTTCGTTTCCATTATGGTTGCCAATTTCGGTTTGTTTGTCTCCGGTTATTGTCGGTCTGGTCTTACCTGTGGAAAACCTGGTCTTGCTGCATAGTGTTGCTGTTGTTTAGGAGAATTTGTTGCCGCAATTGTTGATGTCGTTGCAGCTGATACTACTGTTGCTGCTGTCGGTGCTACTACTGATGTAGCATTGACAGCATAGTTATTGGTTTTTGCCACCGTTGCTGTAGCATTTACGATTGGTGTTATTGTATGATTCTGTGATAATTTATTGTTCACTCTTGGCATATGCTCTTCATCGTTGGTATTGCCCATTTGACCAATACGTCGTGGTGAACCTTCGTATTCTACAAAACAAAAGAAATTTTGGTTTAAATTGTTTTCATAATAATTTGAATATTTTTAATGGATTTAATATTTATTATTAAAGTTTAAATATTTTATATTTGGTAGCGCTTAAAATATTTATTAGGTTTGAGTGTGCACAAGCTTTTCCATTACTTAAACGGAAAACAGTTTAAAATCTTTAAGAACGATTCTGTAACATTATTTTGCGCAATTATAGGGTTCCTCATCTATAGCCTGGTTTACATTTTTGTTGTTTTTAAAAATCTGACACAGTATATACTAAGTACACATGACTTTATCGTAAATTAATGCCTTATCATGATATTAGGTACGCTAGGAAATTTTATACAACTTTTCCCAGACAATGACTTGACGATGAAAACTAGGTGAAGCGATAGGGCTGATCAACTTGAGATGATAAACGGCCTGAAAGAGGAGAATTCTACAGTGCAACTGGAATTTGCGGTCCATACGTTCGAAGAGCTAAACATATGGGAAAATTACTGGCTATCTTCTTTCAGGCGGAAATAGTTGCTGCTTTTAATGATTTATGAACAAGAATAATCAGATACTTAAACTTTTCTGAGAGCTTTGAATTCGTTTTTAATGATCAGGATGGGTATGTATTATGGTAAGTTTGAATGAAACTGAAATCCCAACAGATGTATATTGTGCTGGGTTTCTCTTTGTGAGATACATACATAATTGGCCATTACAACCCTTCAGTCAGGATTACAGCCTAGCTTCTCACACCACTCATAATGTGAGCGTTAATTTTTTATGCGTGAGTGGCGACTCCGAACGATAGATTTTTTAGAAATTTTTGATGGCAGGTTTATTTACTCTTAAGAGTTTTTGCCCAAAATCTGCTGAGAGGAAGTCGCCGAAGAAATATTTTTTTCATATTTCGTTTTGACGTCTGACCCGGGCTTTACGTCTAATAAGCCAACACACTACCTAGACTACGGCGACTATACACACTCTGCTAATGACAATGTTATCTTAGCTAACTAGTAACAGCGGCGGCAAATAGATCCTATGAAAACTCTGAGAAAGAAAGGAAGAGGTATACAGAATCTTAAACTAAGTAGTCGTCGTAGTCTTGTAGGTGTGTTGACTTATTAGTCGAGAGCCCATCGTTTATCCTCTTGCTCATATAGATATCTCGAACAAAACGAAATATGAAAAAAATATATCTTTCGGTGGTTATCTCTCAGTAGTTTCCTGGCGAAAAGTTTGAGACTAAAATAAAATTATCATGAAAAAGTTTCTCAAGTCTATCCTTCAGAGTCGATGCTAATCTCGCTATTCATGGATAAAATGAACACACACAACATGGATGATGTGAGAAGCTAGGCTGTAATCCTAACAGGATTATTAGCTAAGTATTACGGCCTTTCGCAAGGATCACTGTTGACGAGACAATGTAGAGTATGCGCATTGACTTCCACGATAAAAGAGGAGCTTATATATTCCAAACTTAGATCCTGAACGACATATTGCAGGCTGATCAGTGGGAACACCCTCGAAGTCACTGTTATTGAGGCAAGTAAGAGAGGTTTTCGATTGAGATTGTTATCTGGTCAATTGCTATTAGTTAACATAAACATATTTAGAACACATTAAAATATGACAACTAATGTAATCCATCTCAGTATCGTATGGTCCAATGCGGGTTTAAAACAAATCGATCCGGTTATGATCTCTTTTTTGTTTAATATGCTTAAGGTCACAACGTAAAGTACAACGATACGATTGTCAATTAAGGCTTATAATGTCCCGTTATAATGTCGTATTCTTTCTCACAAGATCATTTATGATAGTAAAGATTCATATCGTATGGGTACCCTATCCTCTTCCTGCTTAGAACCTGTATCATTGATAACTTTGAATACAATTCAATAAGTATAAATAATACTGTCATCTAAAAAGTCGTTTCCGTGTATATGTATATTTAAATCATTATCCATCTCGTGACTACTTCAGGAAACAGCAATATGACGTTTAATATTCAATATGTATGTAGTCAAACCTTCAAATAGCCTCCATATTTCCTAGACCGACTCAAATATACGGCAAAACGTGGCACCAAGAGCGGTGCAAATCTTTGTGGTGTACTATTATGGCAGTAAGATCTTGCTGCTCTACCAGAAGTCCATGTACCGAAGCATTTTTGCAAGACTTACATTTTTAATTTATTTTTTTGTGATTCAGTTTTAAGCAGTCTTATTACACGATACAATAATTTCAAATTAATTTTCGTAGGCATCTCGTAGTTCACATTACTCAATCGTAACCTTTTTAATTGTAATAAAAATGACGATAAAAATAAACAAACACTCACCTATAATGCCATGTCGCGTCTCTACACTAATCGTATGATTTTTATCCAAATATTTGTTATTGTGCTCCTTAAACGATGACACGTTATCGACATCACAATTATTGCCAATTGCTACAATATGTTGTTGTTGGTTATTATCTTTGCAAACGACATCAGTTGTCAGTTGTAGATGTGATTGTGATTTCTTTGATACCGAATTTATTGCAGATGATGCTGAAGACGAATCAATGTGTGATGTTTTCGTATCCGAGACAAGAGGACGCGTATTATTGATTTGTGAAGATGAATCGGTAGTAACGCGTAAATCTGTAATGGAAATGGAAAAGTAAATGAAAAAAATTGAACAAATTTCAAACAACATGACAGTGAGACTCAAAGAGAGAGAGAGAGATAGAGGAAAAAGAGAGTGAAAATATAAAACATATTGTACAAAAACACATATTGTATACGGTAGAATGGGAATAGAAAAAAGCACAGAGAAATTTAAATCAATTGGAGTGTGAAAAAACAGGCCAATGTCAATTGATTATTTTGCATCATTGCTCTGTTGGCAACTGGCAAACAGGTTGTAGGTAAGTATGTATGTAGCCGGGTAAACGAAGCATGACCTTACCTTTTGCCATACAACCCGAGACACCTCAACAGAACTCAAAATCAATTTAAACTGACTGATTAACATTTTGTCAATGCTTTTAAAATGATGACGATGTTCTTATAATCTAAAGATACACACACACAGTGGTTTATACAACCATAAGTGGGAGAGAGAGAGTGAGATATTGAGAGAAAGTGTTCATGTAGAAGTGTTTATGTATGTATGGAGCAAATGTATCTATTGTGTTTATATAGTATTGTAGATACAAATCAATTTACTAATACAAATAATCATTTTGTTAAGTAACTACTACTGTGTAATATAGGTTACGATGGGATGGATGTACACTTGCTTAAGTGAATGTCGAGTTTGTTTTTGTGTTATTAATTAAAACTCAATGATGTATCTTGCGAGGCAGTAGTTAAGGTATAATAAGATCTATTAGATGAAATTGGTGGAAATGGCTTTTAAAACCGAGTGAGATATCAATGGGTTACTTTCCGTTTTTTTTACCTAAAATCGGTAGTCCTGATCTTACGTTAACACTTTAAACTACAGAATGTTCAAACAAGTTGTTAAAACCCCCAGATCAGACAACTCAAATAAAACGAAATATGAAAAAATCTATCTTCGACTTATCTTAGCAGTTTTTTGGCATAAACTCTGAGAGTAAAATAAAGTTTCTCAATCTGTCATTCGGAGTTGGAGGATTCAAACTGTAGGTCCTTTCACGCATGAATAAAGTTAACACACTCAACATTTGCGCTGTAAGAAGCTAGGTTGCAATCCTGACTAATGCGTTGTAATAGCCAATTATGTAAGGAAATAGTTGCTTAGAAGAAAGACATATAAATAGTCGCATATGGCTAGACTGCTATAAACAAACAAGTTGCTTCACCACTCCTAACACTGCATAAACTGATGAAAGCTTTAAAGAAGTCAGAAAAATTAAAAAGATCAATAGTAGACTCACTCTCACTGCTCGTTAGGTCATGTTCAAAATGATTCAGTTGCTTTTCAACGCTGTGGACTTTACGAACTTTGTTCTAAAATTTTAAAATATTTTTCCGAGTGCTAAACATGACTGACAACAAATAAAGAGTATATGGTTAGAACCTTAAAAATAATTAATTCAACGCTAGGAAAGAGGCAAGATCTAGACGTAAAAAGTTCGTGAAATAATCAAGCTTTTTGCTGGACAAAATACATTCAACAGTGGGTCGTCATTCAGTGCAGTGTGTCGAGCTCGTCCCCCCAAAGAATTCTGTTTTGCTCATATTTTAAAATTTTCTGCAACTTTCGTTTACAACTTTGTCTGCTTTGTTTCACCCAAATTAGGGTTTCTTTATGATACATTCGATTTTCAACGTTTCACTTTGCTTGCCAATTCTGAATTATCGCGAGTCTTATTGCGACAATCTATATGGGTCTTTATTCCCTTGTTGTATAGTCATCCATCCCTCTGATTCTATAGAGTTAAGATACTGCCATAGATACAGCAAGCGACTGGCTATTTCAGATTTTTCAACAATAGAATTGCTATCACAAATTACCGCCTATTTGGTAATGGCTATTTTGTGTCGTAAGTACCCTAAGTTGTTAATTAAAGGTGCCCACGAAAAAGCAAAAATTTGCAATGACATTGATTTTATGTGAGCTTAGATGATTGAGCTGTATGAGCTCATCAACGACATGGACGTTGTGCAGCGTATTGACATCCAGCGGCTGCGCTGGCTCGGCCATGTCGTTCGAATAGAGGTGTTTGCTCCGGCGAGATGGGCATTTGGGATTTGCGAAAGTTGGCGAAGAGGACGACCTTATTTGCATTGGAAGCACCAAATCGAAAAAGCCCTGTCAAAAAGCAGAGGCGCCTGGAAGGATACGTTAGGGCAGGTCGAAATCCGTTAATCGGGTTGTTAAAGGACAATTATGTTAGTAAGTATGTAGATGATTGAAAAAACATCGAATGTCCACATCTGCCTTAATTTTTGAAATATCGGCTTCGGCTTCGGTTCTTTTTATTTAAAGAATTTGTATAACAAATTGTAAAAAAAATCAATTAAAAACATTTTCTTAAAAAACATTGAATTTTTTATTTATTTTTTTTTTGCATTGAAATAAACTTTAACCTTCTTATATGGTTTCCTCTTTGGCATACCTTCCCCCAATAAAAAGTTCAATTTTAAATTCTTATCCATGCCATACCATACAAAAGAATGGAAAGAAGAAAACAAAACAAACAAAAACAAACAAGAATAACGTAAACCAACCAGTACTATTGATTGTCCAGTGATTTTCAATTAATTTCGTTCAATTAAATTCTTCTTCCCATAGTTTGTAAACACAACATATTGTGTCTGCCATCTGCCTATGTATTACATTTTGTTACCTTACCTCCCTTACCACTACCGTTGCCTTCTCCCAATCTATCTTTCTATCACTCTGCAGTGTTTTGTATGAATTCAATCTCTTTAGATGTGATATTCATTAACAATGAATATTGATTTTGTTGTTGTTGTTGTTTTCAATGTTTAACAATAATGATTGTCATGTTGTTTTTCTCTATTATTATTGTTATTGTTATTATTGTTGTTGTAGTAGTTTTATGTACTGTTTTTATACCAAATATTGCTGCCGTAATACAGTAAAATTGTAATACGAATGAATGTGCAGCTCTCTAATGGAAATATATTGTGCATCTGAAATTAATAACAGCCTAAATGCTAACCTGTAGTGATAGAAAATTGGTTTGGTTTGCTACAACTTTTTGTTTACAGCTTGGGTGAATTTTATTTTCGAGTTTAAATATTCTACCGTTTGAATGCAGAATACGTAAGTAAATGGACAGAAAATTTCAAATTGTTTCCGTTTGTTTTAACAGAAATTTTAAATCATATTGAACGTTTTAGAACTGATTGTGTGTTATGAAGTTTAAAACGTAAGGTAACGATATTTATGTACATTGTTTATTGTAATAGAAATGAAACAGAATCATTGTAAATACAGGAACACATTAAGTAAGTGTATTTGCAAACAGAATGTAAAAGAATTTCATCTGGGATTTTCTTAGGCACTGGGGTATCGTCAAATTGGGATATCGCATGAAGTCAATTAGGATCCTGATTTGCTTCAAACGGTCCATATTAGTGATGAATCATAAATGCAAAGTAATGATGTGGGCCTAGTGCCCACACATTTCAAAGAAAGAACATAAGTAAGTACGCTTCTGGTTCTCCCTTGTAAACTTCACGACATACGCCTATGATATACCGAGCCTGAAAGAGTGCTTTGATATCTGGCTCGTAAGAGGTGTATAATTCCCTTCCTACGTCATTACAAAGCTTCTGTGAGGATTACGAGAGCTTACGTTGTGTGTAATAATTTTGTAAATAAGTGGCGAGACCTACAGTTTAAAGTATACTCCTAACGACAGATTTTTTGAGAAGCTTTTCATGGTAATTTATATTTATTCTCAGATTTTTTTGTCAGAAATCTGCTGAGAGAAAGTCGCCGAAGAAATATTTTTTTCATATTTCGTTATGTTCGAGATATCTGACCCAGGGTTTAAGCCGTGGCCTACGTCTAAAAAGCAATCCCCCTGCCTACTAGACTACGGCGACTACTTTCCCTCTTATTGCCTATCACCTGGGTTAGAAACATCCCAGAGGCCTTTAAATAGCTGTATTGAGTAATTCCTTAAGCGATAAAACGGAATATGACTTCAAATTTAGGAGAAAACAACAACAAAAAAATTTTGTCATGATTTTTGAATATATAAAATTGAGGGACTTGAATACACTCTAAACAAACCACTGAAACGCGGAGATCCAGATCTGATAACGAATATTAGGAATCAATCAACAGAAACCTTCTAAGTTTTACTCCTAGCACCTGCTCAGCTTGCATGAGAAAAAATTTATAACAAAAAAACTTAAACAAGGCTCGGAAATAAATAAATAAATGGAGGTGATGACTTGTGGCAGCTCCGTGCTCTTTAAAAGAACGCATAGAAAATTAATTGGATGGGTATGAACCTCCCAATCAAGCTCTAATAGCTTCAGTGTGTAGTCTGGCGTTGAGATTGTGAGCGAGGTAATCAATGTTTACAACAGCTTACGGGGGCTAAGCTACTATTTTCACTTGATATAAGAAACAAGCTACCATTTGCTTCAGAAATTTATCAATTAGGTTCCTAATTAACAATGAATACCATTTGAATATTTCATTAAAATGTTTATTTCATACACATTTCCGTACATATGAATGAACATATTTTTATGAATGCTTTCTTTCACTGCTCTGATATTAATTTATACAACTTCTGTTGTGTTATTTTGTTGTTCTTTTTGTTGTTGTTGTTTTGTGTAATAATATCTTACAAAGTTTTACTTCATTACATCAACATTGCAATTCAATTACCCATCAGACGACACAATATTGTAATGGGCAGCCGTATGATACGATTAGTCAGTCAGTCAGTATAAATTTGTTTATTGTATTGGCATTAAGTATTGAACTGGCTAAGCTCTCCTGCACTCTCTCTCTCTCTCTCTCTCGCTCTGTCACTCGTCTGAGTAACTGAAGTAATGTAATATGAAAATTACAAAAACAAATACAAAATTTAGTTAGACTAAATGTATTTTAGCTGTGGGATATTCGTTGAGTGGTCAAATGTTTAGTATTACAGGATAATAAATACATCTCCAAGGTGACCAGATGGCGAAATATAAAAGTTTTTTTAGCTTTTAAATATATAAACTTTTAAAATATCTCAAAAAGAAGAAAAAAAACGCTTTTAAGGATATGTCATATTACTACTGTTATGGTGCCTTATTGTAAATGAAATCGTATTACAACTGAAAGTTGACTGAAACATGTTCCGAGATTCCCGAGGGGCTAACATTGCACATTTTTTAATCTTATTTAAACAGACATATATAAACCTGTTACAAAGCATCGCCTTCATCTTCTAATTATTTCTCTGGTTTGTTAATTTTATTAATCAAGTTTTTTCAGCGAAACAGGCTAGACTACAGACTACTGAAACAGATTCTAGGATGGTAGAGTTGCCACCACTCGTTGCCAAGAGAGTAAAGTTGTGCGGACGCTAATCAGCTAAATAGGTTTAAACTACTGAAGCTTATGCTAGGATGATAGAGTTGCCATCACTTGTTGTCAAGAAAATAAAGTGGTGCGGAAGCTAATCAGTTAAATAGGCTTGAACTACTGAAGCAGATTTTAGGATGATAGAGTTGCCATCACTTGTTGTCAATAAATAAAAATGGTGCGAACGCTAATCAGCTAAATAGGCTTATCCTAGCAAATTCTAGAATGATAGAGTTGCCATATTGTCCCTTGTTGTCTAGAAAGTAAAGTGGCACTAACGCTAATCAGCTAAATAGGCTTGAACTACTGAAGTAGATTCTAGGATGATAGAGTTGCCATCAAAAAAGGCTTGAACTACTGAAGCAAATTCTAGAATGACAGAGTTGCCATCTTGCCACTTGTTGTCCAGAAAGTGAAGTAGTGCGGCCGTTAACTTATTGAGACCTGCTCTTTCTGTCTTTTGAGCTATCTGTTCTTATTATTGTGCTTGTTTTTGATGTTCCACTCTCTGGGGCAGTCAAAGGGCTACCTGAGTGGATTGTTTGGAGAAGATTTGAACTTGGATCGATTCTGAAACGTTTGTTTCAGTATGCTTTTCTCATTGATTAAGTTCGAGAAATGATGGTGTTTAACGATCATATTCTTCATATGATGAATGCTACACATAAATACTTGGGAGATTTCTTTCTTTCAGAAACTCGTTTGAATAGCGATGTGTTCTCAACTACCTTCACCAGATTTCTGAGATATTCTGGCTAATTCCTGACTCGGTGCATATTTCGAATAGAGGCAGTGTTGGTCATCGCCAGCCCTACTTATCTAAGCTAACCAAACTCTGATTACAAAATTATTTTTGTTTTATTGTAACCTTATTTAAGATGGTCACTTTGTTTTATGTAACTACAGTATGTGTACGAAAGAGTATGGATTTATGAATGTTTCAAATTCTATTTATTCAGTAATTAATCCTCTTATTCTGGCACATGTTTGCCAGTTTGTCTTTCCAAAACTAATATCGACTGAAACAAATATTCGACATCAATAAGTAAATAAATTAACAATAATTGGAAAGTGTTGTAATACGAATCAATAAAAAATTATTAAAGATTAGATGGTATTAAGTAAACTGTGATGAGTTTTTCTTTTTGTTTCTTTACTCCCAACACTGTTTCCGATATTTTTAAAGGTTAGGAAATAAAGAAGAAAATAATCTTTGCTTTACTCACTTTGCCAGCTCTCTGTTACATCATCGAATATCACATCATTGTTGCTGTTGATCAAACGATCGTCATTTAATTGACGCTGTGATTGATTATGTTGTTGTTGTTGCTGTTGATGATGCGATTTCTGTTGTTGTTGATGGTGATGCTGCTGCTGATTCGTTTTATGCTGCTGTTGTTGATGATGATATTTTTGCGCTAAATGATGATGCTGTTGCTGTTGTTGCTGCTGCTGCTGCTGCTGTTGTTGCTGTGCTAAATAAGCATGACGATCACGATCACGCCTCTCGCGTATATCCAGAGCAGTAGTCGTAGTCGTTGTTGACGTTTGTTCGGCAACTGATTCTCTAACTAAAGCGGCATTAATGTAACGCTCTCTTTCACGTTCACGCTCACGCTCAGCATTTATTGTCTTACTACGCTGCTCTCTTAGCTCGCGTTCACGCTCTCTCGCCAAGCAACGTTCAGAGCGTTCATAATTGATTTCCCTTTTATCGGATGACCATTCGTTCTGATGACTACTAAGCGAGGAGTCTTGTAGAGAAGTTTTACTGCCGTAAAGGTATTGTGCAGCTAGTGGGGTCAGTCCTTCAGAGCAAGGATTGGGTTTTTGCTGTTGCGGCTGCTGCTGATGTTGCTGCTGGGCATTGTAACTGTTACGTTTTTGTGTTGTTGCTGTGCTATTTGTCTCCTGATATGCAACATCATTATTGGGACTACGACCCAAACGTATGTGATGTGAAGATACTGGAGGCTGCTGTCGTCCGATGAAGGCTGATTGTTGCTGTTGGGATATTTGGTTTGCATGCTGTTCAGCTTGTTGTTGTTGTTTATGTTGCTGCTGTTGTTGCTGCTGCTGTGGATATAAAGAACGTCTATTGTTGTGGGAACGTGTCTCAATTTCTATTGAACCATTATTGCCACTGTAGTCGGGTGAATTTAGGACAGTTGAAGTGGGTGTATTATTCTGTCTTGTCTCCCAATAGTTGTCTTTAACAAAAGGATTTTGATTCGCCACCTGATGACCATTCTGTTCCGGGTGATGTTGATGGTGCTGGTCCAAATTGCGCTGATGTTGCTGTTGCACTGCATTTAAGATTTCGGCGTGATTTAAATGATTGTAGGGTTTCTCCTCTCTACTATAGTTTTGACCATTCACCGCCTGTATGTGATGATAACGTTCGTATTGAGAACGTTTGCGCGGCATTTCGTTATGCGTTCGTTCACGTAAGTCTTCGTTGTGCTTACGTTGCGTTTCTTTTATCGGGGGACTATTATGCGTTACTGTTCGCTCTCTTAAGTCTTCGTTATGTTTAAGCAAGTATTTGGTTTTTGGTGGACTAGCAGTAGCGGTCGTAGTGTGATAGTAGAAGGGTGCGTAATTAGGCACGGGCAAATCTTCTTCGTCTTGTTCTTTACGTGAATCCGTTAAAGGGCTTTCACGTTGCTGCAGCTGTTGCTGTTGTTGGTGTTGATGTTGATCGAAATCGTTTCGTTTCTTTATGGTTGCTTCTTCTGTCTCCTCGGTCACTAATAGATTCGAACACAGGAATGGATTTGTTGATATTCTCGGCGTTACCGATGACAATGATTCCGATGATATTGATGACACCGAGTGTGGAGGTGGTGACTGCGTGATTATATTTACACTTCTATAGTAATGATTGTTTGTATTTGTTTGTTGCTGTTGATGTTGTTGTTGTTGTAGTTGCTGGTCTTGTATTTCTAGATTTTCCAATTCACCGTTGTGTGTTGTTGCTTTTACGTGATTCAATTTGAAATTACTGCCACTGCTGTTTGAATGATCTTCTCTCGCCACATTCGAATTTCCATCTGTGGGTGACGATTCTAAGCTGGAATTATTATTGGCGGTTTTTGGTCTACACTTGGGAAACAACAACGATATTTGATCTTTAATGGGAGGCGAGGGTGACAATAGAGCCTGGGACAAATTTACTGCTGCTGCTGTTGTTGTTGTTGCTGAGTTATTTGTCTCGTGTTTTGCGGTTTCTCCATTTGTCGATTTGCCGTTGAAATATTTTTGTTGTGCCGATTGCTGTTGCTGTTCCCTTAGCAGTTGTTGTTCTCTCTGATAGTATTTTACGTTGTTGTGGTTGAATTCCGTGGAATTGTCAAGATTATCGTTAACGCTACCGTTTAAGGTTCCAGCTGATGTTTTACTTTCATTGGTATGTGCCGTATGACTGTAGTAGAAACTATTGCGTGCTGCTGTTGGCGTTGTTGCAGGTGATGCTAATGAGACATGCTGCTGATGTTGTTGTTGTTGTTGTTGTAATGACGACACTGATGTTGTAGCGTTTGATCTCGGTTGGTAATGTGCACGATTTGTGGTTTCGATTGTGGTATAATTTTCAGGTGATGCTGATGAGTTTGTTGTCGATGAATGCAAATTATTAATGCCACTAGTTGTTGTTGTTTTTCCAGCAGCAATTGTCGTCAATGTTGTGCTGACCATTATTGAAGTCAATTAACTGTAAAGACAAACAACAATTTCCATAAATGAGATTTTTAATTGAAACTCTATTCGAGGATGGTCAAAATACATAAATTGAGTCTGGGGATGAATCGAGTGACTGAATGAATTGTCATTGCACAGAACAGTCATGGTATTCTTCGGAGAATACGCGGAAAATAATATAGTTGTAGTTACAGCTAAAAGAAATGATAAGGTGACCATAGCTTACAGTTAACGAACATGAGACAGAAATTTTACTTCTTATCGGTTGAAATATATGTTTGGAAATATACATACGGTTTTACGAAAAGATTAAATGAGAGTTGACTGGAAATTTACGTATTCATCAGGCACAACTGTCATGCAAATAGGTCGCTTATGGGCAAACGCATATGTTTCATATATTTCATATCAAAACAAAGAACATCAGTGGTGGTCTTTATTGTAGCAAGAACTGTCGCTACAGCCCTCTGAGCAACGAAAATGTAGAAAATATGGACAACAATATGAAAAGGAGACATGACCCACAGATTCGGGGAAATAAACTTCTAAGTAAGGCAAATATCACACATTCTATCATATTGCCTGAAGCTGAGGAAATCTAATAAACCAATACATACATACATAATTGGTTATTGAAACCCTTCAGTGAAGATTACGACCTAGTTTCTGACACCACTTATGTTGTGTGTGTTAATTTTATACATGAGTGGCCGGAACTACAGATTAAAGCCGATTCCGAACGACAGATTTTTGAGAAACATTTCATGGCAATTTTATTTACTCTCAGAGTTTTTGCCAAAAAATCTGTTGATACCAAAGCTCACTTGAGCACGCATAGCTGCCCCCTGTGACGCTACGGTTAGGGGCAGTCTCCGCACTGGCCAAATTCCATCGAACTCATGGAAAAAGGGGCTGAACAAAGGCAATCAAAAAATATTTCGGAACTGTAGGGAACTGTTTACATAACAAATAAAGTCTGTTTATAGACATTTTTATAATAACTTGTATGAAAATATCTTTTTAGAAAGTGATGACAATAAAAAATTTAAAGATTTTGAGGACAAGAAGATGCTGTAATTACTTAATAGCATATCTAACGCAGTTAATAATACTAATTACACTAAATGAATAAATCAAATAAAAAATGCGAACTTAAAATTATTAGGAAAAAGAAGAAAAAAATAAAATTCGCCGCTATCTAAGAGACTGCATGTTATTTATTCATTAAATTGATTCAAAAACACTTTAGCCCATCGGATAGCGGAATATTATATTTCTAAATTGCATAAATTATTTCAGTAATGATAGGAAACAGTGTTTACTTTTTAAAGTCCTTGGTACTTAATATAATTTATCATCTTCACTGATAAAAATCTGTTTCCCTTTAAAAATTTCATACTCATTTAATGGTACACAATTTTTAAATTGCTATTTAGCATGAGTTTAGGCAACATTTTGTTATAAATTATGTCATTACAACAACACAACGCTACACAACAAAAACAGAAAAAAAGAATGAAAAAAATAAAACACATTAAGGTCCCTTAATTTAGCAAAAAGGCAGTTAAATGACAAGCATTTAAAATTAAGAGCGAAATAAAAACGAAACACGATTAAAATGCAGCAAAAATACACAACAACCAGCCAGTCAGCCAATGAAATAAATTCACACACACGCACACTTAGGCTACTGCCAGTGTTGTTAGTCCTTGCTAGTCCTTTTGACGTGTTACATTTTTGGTACCTTGATTTTGTTTTTGCAAACAAAAATTATAATAAAAAAGCAAAAAAAAAAAGGAGAACCTGCTTTTACCATTTTGCATACATATAGGCCAGGAAACAGAGAAGACTGTTTGCGTCAAATGAAACATATGAAACAAAGTAGGAGAAGAAGGTATGATGAGAAGTGTGGAATTAAAATAAATTTAAATTTGAATGGGATTTAAATAATCTTTTTAAATAATTAATTTGTGTATAAATTACATTTTTTAAATACCTTTTAGAGTGCCATCTATTAAAGTCTCTTTTAATTTCAACTAAAAGATGGCTAAACGGAAGGCAAATTCTAAATGGCAAATGAAGTCGAAATTTAAAGAGATTAAAGGATCATGTATGAATGTATGTATGTATGTATGCCTCTTCGAAATCAATACAGATTTAAATGGTTGTATACGGTAGTCCTGTACACAGTTTATGTAGATATAAGGAAACAGTATTCAATGCAAACCAGATGGCAATAGAAGAGTGTGTATGGCCTTAAAACTGTAATAGCCGTACAAGTGTTGAGGTTAAATCACTTGCATGCAAAGCATGAAAAGGTGAGAAAACTTCCATTACGGTTTTCGAATATATAAAATTAAGAGATTTCAATCCTTTGAATATTGGGTGGGCCATCTATCGGTTTAAATTTGGACCATCGGTTATTTCCAACCTGGCAATTATGTCATTCTATACCGCTACAAAATTCAGTATATTATCTTCACTGAACCTGATTAATAGATTTACACTTGAGCAGCGTTGGGTGGGATTTATTGGGCCCATGAAAAAGTTCACGATGATGTCGATTCAACAAAAAAAAAATTATAATCTTTTCGGATGAAGCTCATTCTCATTTTGGTGGGTAAGTTAATAAGCAAAATTGTCGTATTTGGGGATCAGAAAACCCACACGTGGTCTTACAGAAACCAATGCAGCCATTACGAGTAACTGTTGTGAAGAGGCTTGTGGAGCGGAGGCATCATTGGCTCATATTTCTTTAAAAATGAGAACGAACCAATCATTACGGTCAATGGAGTCACCTATTGCAGAATGATAACCGATTTTTTTACACCCGCTCTTCATGGTTTTACTCTAAACAATGTTTGGTTTCAACAGGATGGTGCAACTTGCCACAAATCTCATGCCAGGATGATGTCAATTGCTCGCCAAGAAGCTGCGATTTTAAAGCATTGGAGTATTTTTTTGTGGGGCGCCATTAAAGAAAAGTGTTATGCCAATAAAACAGAGACAATTTAGCATTTGAAGGCCAACATTCGTGATGCTATTGCCGAGATACGACTCCATGAACTCGAAAAAATTGGTCCGATTGAATGAGTGAGGTACTGTGAGGTCTATGTGGCAAAATTTCATATCATAAGGTGCAGTTCGAAGTGTTGAAAGTTTCGATTCATAAGCCAACAAACTACCTTCTAGACTACGCCGACGAAATTAAAATTTGAGAAATAAAGAAAAAAAAAGTGGAAAGGAATAAATAAAATAGAGATGTTTTGTGAGAGCCCTAATAGCCAATACAATTACAGAAAATTTTCTGTTATGTTTCGAACATTTTGATGTGCCATGCTTTAGAAACCCAAAAATTTGATAAACAATTAAAATTGGCTTACTACAGAGTCCAGCATACACTATTTCTATTGAAGTTAAATATTGTACAAATGCCAATTTGGGTTCACATGATTTCCATAAGATTCCTGCACTAATTAGCATAAAAAAGGACCAAAACTTTCAATTGTCATCTGTGACTTGCTATAAAGTTGAATCATTTATAAAAGCGCGGTAACCGGCAAAGAAAAGTGATTCACTTATCAAATTTTCTAGTAAAGACTTAAAAATTGTAATTCTAGGTTCGATTTATTACACCATTTGAATGAAGCAGAAGTACACAAGCGGTTAATTTCAGTGAATAGTATGGCAATCGTTAGCCATAAAATTAACTTCAAGCCGCGAGATAATTTCGACTCTCCTGGAACTTAAAAACATCAGTTAGGAGGTTCAAATATATTCACCTTATAGATCGGATCGGATACCATTTGTTTATTAACAGTTCCCGACTATAGCGGATAATTCCGTTAGTGAAAAGAAACCTTTCCCATTGAATCCCACTTTATAAAAAGTAGTGGCATTGTCTGACCTTCTTATGACGTTTGGTTTCAGATATTAGTCAGCCAGAAAACTTTCTGAATCGATTATATGGATAGAGAGGGCGCTGAAAGGCATCAAAGTTTTAAAACTTTCAGGGTTTTTATGGATCACGGATCAGGGAATAAAGAATTTGAATTTTGTGTTTAAACATGGAATATTTCAATTTGATGTCAAGCACTTTAATCACAACACCATGCCGCTGAACTTTACAAATAAAACTTCAAAGATATTCGTATTTAAATAGATCCGGTAGCTCAAGAATTATAATTAATATTAATATTAAAATTGATTACATATGCTTAACAAATTAGATTTAAAAAGCATAATTTAAAAGCTTTTTTTATCCTTAACGCCCCTATAATTAGCTTTCTACTGTAATAAGTAACCAGTGAATGGAAAGATAAATTAGCTCCCATAAATAAGTATTAAAATCAACAACTTCAAGCCATAGATAAAATGATTTGAGTCTTAAACAAAATCCCTAACAAATCGATAACTTTACAGTGCACAATCAATTTTAATCAGTTTAAACTGTTTAAAGCCGTTAAAAAGTCACACACAGCAGCAATAAATTGACATTTAAAAGGGGGTATTTCTATATCTCGCAAACATTTTAGAATATTTTAACTGTTATCATAATATTTAAACATATTCTGTACGTATGCATGTGTGTGAAAGAGATACACAACGAGGGTGTAAGTATCATAGATGCTCGTATAAGAGCATTTCCTTATTTCTCTCGATTGCTAGCATATAGAGCACACAATATTGTATATGAATATCCAAATATATATGTACATATGTGTGGATGTGTATGTATGTATGTGAGATTGTCATTTATATTTCATCATCCCATTTGAAAGTCTGACTGGCTTTTTATAACTCTGCTCTGCAGTCAAGTATTAACTGATATCCTTTTCATTCGTATGTTTCCATGTATGTATGCATGTGATTTTGTATTTGAGTGCGTATAAGTATGTGTAAGTGCATGTATACCATATGTGTACTTGTGTTTGTTTGTAAAGTATAAAATTAAATTTGAATTTTTTAACAGAAAATACTTTTTAAGTGAAATATTCTTCTTCTTGTTCTTCGTAACTGCCATACTTTTTGGAAAATGTTTGAAATGTTGAAAACCCAAAGGATCTAAATTTTAATTGCTCTTAATCGTATTGGTTGTTGTAGAATGTTTTATGCCTCCCCTTTGCATTAGTTATGCTCCCAGTGAGTATGTAACGATTGCCTTGTTGTGGTGTGTGGGTGATTGGTTGGCTGTGCTATCATAGTAATAATGAGAGAATCATCATACACAGAATAAAGTGAAATAATTTTAAATTTTATTTAAACTTTATGTCTTCAAGACTTATGCATATTCCTACAACTATTGTATAGTGTGTGGAATGAAACTCATTTCAATTCTTTGTTGTTAAGCATTATTTAATTACAAATTATTATTGTTTTATATGTACATACATATATGAAATGCATTATAAATTTATTTACCATTTAATTATGTACGACTAAATGATGCAATGAATGCATTCATGAATGAATGAATGAAAGTGAAAATATTCCATTGTTACAGTACGAGAAGTTTTCTGTTTAACTTCAAATATGCATTTCGTTAATTAAAATCCTTTAAAGGAAAACTTTTATTGTATTTTGAATGAAATTGTTTCATATGCAACATAATAATATGATACGGTTTTGATACAGTGGGCATCGAAACTATATTATCATCATGAACACTTTCGTTATATTCAGGGCTTACACTTAAGCTTTGATTAGGTTCAGTCTGCCTAACTCAGCAAATTTACTTTGTACTGACTCATAAATATGCTTTTAAGTTGTTTACTTACTTAATTGGCCATTACAACCCTTTGATTGGCCGCATTACAACCTAGTCTCTCGCGCTATCCATGTTGTGTGTGTGTATTAATTTTATACACGAGTGGCGGAACTTATAGTCAGTTGATAAGCTTAATGCCAATTCCTGCAAGGCACATACAATTCCTTTTATGAGGTGATACCTCCACTCAGGATAAATGACGTCACAGTTAGTAGTATCCGCAGCATTTATTAAATCGTCGATCTGTTTGTCGACCTTAGCTAAGCTTAGACAGCTAGTCAAGTAAGTTGGGCCACTTATTGTTGAATTAAAGCAATTGATTTTCTTGTGGTTTGTTGGATTTATTCGATAAATACTACAATGTGAAGCTACTTGAGTTACATTGCAAATTAAGTCTTATTTTGATTAATTATCTTCCATCTGCTGGCCAGGCAACATGTAGCTTCTTATTGATCTGGTACGTTGGCACTATATCTTCTCTGCGTGCTCGTCTGAGTGAAATTGATTATAACTCGTTTTAACCTAGTTTTGATAGGGGATTTCACACTCGAATTTAAGCGAAAAAGATTCTGTACATTCTTCTCCGAGCATTTTGAGGCAGTCTGCATACATGTTTCTAAACTTTAGAACTTTAGGGATACCTCCCTGCCCACATGATGTCTGTGGTGTGTTTCTGCTCGACGTAATGCCCTTAAATCATCCTGCGGAACTGATCCTAAGTAAGGATATATAACCTTTTTTGACAGAAAACCTATAATCAGATATCCTTCAGCTGCAACCTTGTGGTATAAACGTTTGGTTAGCTCATACCACAATTGCTTGATCGCCTTTTTCGTCAATGGGTAGCATGGGTTTTTGATACCGATCAATAGATGGATGTAGGTATGTTAAGCTATTTATTGACCGCTAATCTTGGCCTACTCATATGCTCTAAATTGTATGGGAAGCATACCACCCAACAACTTAAATTGGATCTCTGGCGCCGAAGCTAATTAATGCCTTCAAATGAGCAATAAAGGAAAAATCGGATAAAAAATGGACATAGTGGGGCAAATGGACCTAGTTGGCTGGATAGCCATAGTCTTAAGACTGCCAAAACAGTCGAATGAGCTTTACTTGGGACCTGAGATATAGCCGTCGAAGCTAATTGATGTCTTCAAATAAGCAACAAAGGCAAAATCGGATACAAAATGGACCTAGTGATGAAACGGACCCAGTGGGCTGGAGAGCCATAGTCTCCAGGATTCCAAAACAGGTTTCTTTACAGTCGTGGGTTACGTGGAACCGGATATATGATAAAGTGTTCTATGTAAATACGGATACAAATTAAGTTTTATAAATAATATAAATAATTCTCATTGAGTTCATGTGCATTTATATGTATATATACAACAAGATGTCGTATTTTTCGCAAGTTATATTTTTTTGGTAGATGACTTGCACTTTTTTCTTGTTGATGATTTGTATTTTTTAGGTCGATGACTTGCATTTTTCTTGGTCGATGACTTGCATTTCTTGGTCGATGACTTGCATTTGTTGGTCAATGACTTGCTTTTTTCTTGGTCGATGACTTGCATTTCTTGGTCGATGACTTGCACTTTTCTTGGTCGATGATTTGCATTTCTTGGTCGATGACTTGCATTTCTTGGTCAATGACTTGCATTTCTTGGTCAATGACTTGCATTTTTTGGTCGATGACTTGCATTTTTCTTGGTCGATGACTTGCATTTCTTGGTCAATGACTTGCATTTTTCTTGGACGATGACTTGCATTTTTTTTGGTCGATGACTTGCATTTCTTGGTCAATGATTCGCATTTCTTGGTCGATGACTTGCATTTCTTGGTCGATGACTCGCATTTCTTGGTCGATGATTTGCATTTCTTGGTCGATGACTTGCATTTTTCTTGGTGATGACTTGCATTTTTTTTGGTCGATGACTTGCATTTTTCTTGGTGATGACTTGCATTTTTTTGGTCGATGATATACATTTGGTGTTGGAGTATTAACATTAGGCGACTTGGCAATGTCGTTGGAATGGAGGAGGATGCTCTGGCGAGACCGGAATTTGATGCAGGCGTCTGCGGGAGTCTGCGAAGAGGAAGAGCTTGTTTGCGTTGGAAGGGCAACATCGAGGAAGCCCTGTCATCGATTGGTGTGACCAACTGGCGTAGGGGCGCAAGAACAAAGGCGCCTGGAAGGATGTGTTAAGACAGGCCGAAATCCGTTAATCGGGATGTTAATATGTAGCCAATTAAGTAAGTAAGTAAGACTTGCATTTTTTTGCTGCAATGTACAGCATGTCGAAAATGTTGGCGTAAATTTCATAAAAGTGATAGCAAAATGTAATAATGTAAAATAGTTTTATTAAAATGAATTAAAATAAATGAACACATTTAAATTTTGTAAAATAATCTATCAATAATTTGCAAAATTCTATGAAATACAAGTATGTATCAAAAGTGATATATAAGCTAGAATTATGAAGTTTTTTTTAAGACTCCATCTACGGTTAAACTTTTTAAGTTATTTATGCGTTAAACAGGAAGCCCTGATTATGATTGTCACGCTCGTTTAACCGTCGTTTAACTTCCTAGTTAGTTTTGAGGCACTGCTTTATGTGTTGAAAAGTTCTTTAGAAAATACAAATCCTAGTGCTGTCAAATGTCTTTATTTTAGAAAAGTAGACTTTCAAATTACTGTACAGTAGATAGTAAATATGGCTCCCTCTTAACCTTGCTGTGGGAATCATTAACGAAAACACCTTATTTGCTTTGCACACAAGCATGTCTCAATTAAAAACATTTAAAACTTCAGTAAGCCACTCACTAGCTATTCATTTGAACAAAAAAAATTGTTTTTATATTTTAAGATCGTTTAAATATTTTAATGGCAGTGAGTTACTGAACGAAGACGGAAATAAAAGTGAGCTTTTGTAATAATTTTTCTATGAAATATATGCGCAGCATTGATGGCGTACGTTCATACTACATCGTTTAATTCAATTTATTGTTCATGAATTGATTATTACTTGTCATCTCTAATCAAAAATAATAAACTGAGTAGTAAAAGTATTTAAAAAAATAATTTCTTTTTTTTATCTATTTTCCGTTATCAAAATTTAAAATATATTCGTCGTTCGCTATTTAGCCAATTTAATCGAATTGAAAAATTTGTTTTTTTTTTATTTATTTCTTACATTTCTTGCCATCTTACAATTTAATAGCGTTGTTAAGAAATGTATCTTTTCGAAGAGAAAAGGCATTAAAAGAGAGCAAAAGATGATATAAAATTGTCAAAGATTATTTAGTGCGCCATTTAAGAACATTTATGACTTTACAGATCCATTAATTTTTCTATCTTTTCACATTTTTCTTCGGCTCCGTCGGTGTGTCATTGGTATGTCATGCCAAATGCATTTAGAAAATTTCAAACTCCTGTTGCTTTTAAGTGTTCTTTCTCTCTCTTGTTTAAACACGGGATGAATAGATGAATATGCAAAAAAAAGGAAGGAAAATGAAGGAAATTTTCTTCATCTTTTTAGATTTGTTACTTGCGACAAAGAACGGAAAGAGAAAAATATGAGAAAAAAAGAAAATAGAAAACACAGAAGACTTGAAATTGTTTGGTATTAAATGCGAATGAGTCAAGTGTAGCAATTGAGGGTCTCTTCCTTACTTAATTTGTTATAAAATTGGTTTTCTAAAGCAAATTGTTGCCTTAAACGTTAATGTTACGTGTATATTAAATTTAAAATTAAAAACAATAAATTCACATTTCTTTTTTAAATACAGTTTAAAATAAAAAAGTATTTATGTATGTCAGCTTAATTGGAGCATTTCAAATAAGTACACTCATAATTATAATTACAAAGTAAATACCTTTAGAAACATTCAATATATTTCTAAGTCTTCAAGACTTTCTAGCTTCAAGCTTTCATGATTTAAAAAAATATTTTAAAACACCCGCTTTAAGTGTACCAATTAATATGCCCAACACTGTAATAGTTTATAATAAAGCTCCGTGATAATATACAGAGATTTTCCTTAAGTTTATTTATATATAAATTTATTTTTATTTCGAGAAAAAGCAAGAGTGTTTAATTAAAAAGAAAACAACAAAACAAAAAAAAAAAAGAGGGACAACTTTTATAAAAACATAAACAACAACAAGTCCAAGGCTTCAAAGGCGTTTTTGTTGAAACAAAACATGGAGGCCTTTTATGTTGTGAAGTCATCTTTGTTGAACACAAAAGAAAAAGAAAGGAAAACAAAGTGAAATCTAAGAAAATTCTTCAAAGAAATGTTTGTTGTTGTTAAAGAGAGCATCTCAAATACAAAAACAAAGGTGTATTAATACAATATAAGAGGTATTCATTCCTTTCGTTGGTTAAATCATTAGGTTTAATGATTTGAAATATACCCACTGAGTCATGAGTGATCTGGAGGAGAGCTAAAATCAACTTAAAGTGCCGAGTACTACACGATAAACGTTCGGTATACTGCGCCTCTTGGATGTTAATAATAATCTTTGTCCCTCTCAAACGCTCAATGAGGATGATATCCCGATTGTAATTACGATGGCGTCGAAAGTTTTGTTTGTTGTATAGAAGCAGCAGTCCTTATCAATCTGGGTTATGCCACTGAGCGGGCGAAATTGAAACAGGGATGGCCCCTACTCATGCAGTGTCTTGTGTTGGAATTAGGAATTGAGAAGTCTGCAGTTCATTACGCTGTTTATAAGTTAGCATCTTAATTTCTAATGGTGGTGGCCATACTAATAAAAGCGGTAACAAAAATCTTTAATCTCTTGGTGTTTGCTAACATCGATAAACGAAGACCATATCGAAGAAAGCGATCATTTTTTGTATGTTGTTACTAAAGTCCACTGACAAAACAACCGAAATGAAGGAGGCTGTCAAAGAATGCACTTAAAATTTTCGGATGCAAAAGCCTCCGATTGAGAAGTATAATTCCGTCCAGCCTTATCTCGTTATTCCACGAACTAAAAGAGTACAACGTCGAGTTTGAGGGCGTGTATGCTTCTGCAGAAATTCTTAGATAGTAGCCAGCGTTTGTCGATACATGGGACACTTTGTAGAAATAATGCTTTAAACAGAGCATGTCAATGTAGAGGATGGTGATTTAAAAAAGGAGGTGGTAGTGCTAGTGAACCTTGGCTTAGATTATGAAAGGAAGCAGGATACCCAATTTCAGAAAAAACTCCTCTTAACACGTTGACTGCCGCGCCAATTTTCAGAAAACTAGCCACGCAAGTCAACATTGACTTTTTGTTCTTTTCCCAGAAGCCATTTATCGATGCTAGCACTGATATAATACGATTTTATTCGTAGCTACCCAAAAATGGCAGGTTTAGTGAGTACGAGATAACTCGTAGTTGGCACCCTAGAAGGGAATGCAATCTACGAGTTAGATTGGCACCCTAGAAGGGAATGCAATCTACGAGTTATCTCGTAGTCGGCAGTCAACGTGTTAAAGGTTATAACGAGAGAGCAAACCGTACCTTTAGCGGAGGTTAGAGTTTTACATATATATGTACATACATAGACACATAATTGGTCATTACAAGGCGTCAGTCAGGATTACGACCTCGCTTCTCACAGCACTCATGTTGTGTGTATTAATTTTATCCATAAGCGGAGGGATCTACAATTTAAAGTCAGTTCCGACTGACAAATCGTTGAGAAACTTTTCCACGGCAATTTTATTTACTTTTGCCAGAAATCAGCTGATTCGACGAATACCTCACCGAATTTTAAAAAGTATTAAAGCATTAAAACGATTACGTTGTTAATACAAACAAAAACAGAAAAGGACTTTTATGTGTGCGTTGAAACTATCATAAAGGATCTATTCAAGTGAGGCATTTTCAATTTATTTCATTTCCACACAAAACGATAAATAAATTAAAATTTAAATCGACCATATTGGCTATTTGGTTAAACGAGCTAAATTGTAAAGGAAATCTAATTCCAATACGGACACAGACCCAATACAGAAATCAATAAATATAAATGTGCATTAAACATGAGTAAATTATTTAATACCACTAATGTACTCCAGCTCCCAGACTATTTAAACAATATTGCTGGGAAGCGCTTAAATTCCTCATTCCTTTTCTTTTTTCTTTATCGCTTCAAAGCTTACCAACCTCCCTCCCATTTAAACAGTTCAACTGGTTTCGTATAAGCTCAACCGCGTACGCACTCACACCCACATAAATATTCCCTGCTATGCGAATGAGTGAGTGAATGGTGTGGTGTGGTGGCGTAGTGGTGTGTGCGATGGTGTATTGTGAACAAAATTATTTTAAAAGGGAATCGATAAAAACCATAAAAAATGATTACGCATCCTTCTATCGATTCTATCTATCCGTCTAACTATTGATAGGACAATATGACAATACGATGTGATTGTATTAGAGAAAACAATATAAAGTGTAAAGTTCACTGAACTCATTTAAAAGGCCTTAGCGTTTCAACCAACAACAACAACGACAACAACTGTCTGTATTTTACTCAAATGGGTTCTATGAGTAATACGAGTAGAAAAGTTTTAAATTCCATCTTGTTGTTGCTGCTGTTTGTTGTTGGCGTTGGAGAAGCGTTAAATAAAAATTTATCGTAGATATCGAAGTTCTAAGTGGTTGATTGTGCAGACATGGTAAGTATCTCCTCCTATGCAATCTATGAAGTTGAAAAAAATCTCTTAGAAAGGCTTGAGTGTGTGTATCTGCAATGTAAGGAATTCTTTGTCTTTTATATACATCCAATGTGTGTTTGTGTTCATAAATGTATGTGTATTTATATATAAAGATATTTGTTTATCTATTTAAAAATATTGTAAAAATAAAGTAGGCAAGAACAGCACATTCTTTCCAATAATTTTTAGCACTTGTTAACAGGCATGAAAGTAGGAAAGTATTGCGGAAACTTTATGGATTTAAAGAAAAGGAGAAGAAAATATTTTTTAAAACTTGAATTTAGATTCGTTGCTGATCTTTTGATAAAAAAAAACAATGGATACTTGTGTTTTAATTAAAAGAAAGATTATAATTGTCACGAGTGCATTACTTTTCTCAAATGTTTCTTGAGATTGCATTCAACGCATTTGAATAAAAATCTTTGGTGGCAAATGACAGACTTTTAAAGTTAACATCTAAAGTTTCCTTTATTTTTTGAAATTATCGGAGAATTTGTAAACAAGGGGAAACATTGATCGTGCTTACGTAAATCAATATTCATTTGAAAGGTCTTAGTCCAACCAAAATTAGAACGCAGTTGTATTCTATTCGGAGAAGTATTTTCCTCCGTTTACGATTGTTTAATATAGGAGTTAAATTTGATCACACGAAACCTCAAGGTGAACTTGGTATTGGCTGACCTCTTGAGCTGTCCATACGTGAACAATTTGCTGAAATGATAGGCAATTTAGTTGTAGTCGCCGTGGTCTAGTAAGTACTGTGTTGGCTTATAAAACGTGAGGCCATGGTTCAAATCCCAGGTCAGAGATCTTGAACAGAACGAAGTATGAAAAAAAAACATTTCTTCGGCGATATCCTCTGAGGAGTCTTCTGACAAAATGTTTGAGAGTAAAATAAAATTGTCATGAAAAAGTTACTCAAAAATTTGCCATTCGGAGTTGACTCCGCAGGTTCCGCCGCACATGGATAAAATTAACACATACAACATAAGTGGTGTAAGAAACTAGGTAGTAATCCTGACTGAAGTGTTATAATTATGTATGTATGTATATGTATGTATGACAGGCATTTTAAAAAGTTCGCTTATAAAGCAAACATTTTGAGATGAGAAAACTTCCAAGATGGCTGTCATGTTTGCCGTACAACAAAAATGGCGGACGAGGTTTTGTAATCATGGATGGATGAGGCTCTCTTCCAGCACTACTAACCTAAAACAAAAGCATGGCCCAACAATGAACTGGAATGATAGAATAGTATCCAAAGAAAGTGAAGGAAGAATAATGAAAATTGTAGAATTCCATAGTGAGAACTTGTTGTACATGTCTGTCCTTTATTCATTTAGGCAAAAAAAAAAAAATGCACGAGGTATATATGGCGTTGAATAAACTGTATTAGATATTAATGAAGTACGTAGTAAGGACCCCACGTAAAGCAATGTAAAAATAGCCCTTTTTAGTCCTTTGCTAAAGACTCTTTCTTCGCAACAATGTCGAATTAATTCTGATGACAATGTGGCTGCACATTATGCACTCATGGGATTATACTGAGTCGGTGTAAATGCTAATCATATCAGTATTGACGACAAGAAACTTTTGTTGTGTGCCAAACTGTCACATGTTCAATAGTGGGTAGTTCAATAGATAGACCAGGAGTTGTGCTTATATTGAAAATGATGTGTCTTTTCGTTAATTTAACAAACCTGGGCTTATTACAAAGCAATTCTGCTTAATCTTCTTACTATTTTTTATTTTCTTTTCCAGTTCAGTAAGTTCTAAAATATCATGGTTGCCATTTCTCGTTGCCTATAACTAATACACTCTCGGAAAATTTATTCGATTTACTTGAAGTTCGTGAAAATAAAAGAGAGTTACAAAGTATTTAAAGCATCAGATAAGTGAGTAGTTCCTTTTACATCACAGATTCTAACCTGTTACACAATAATAAGCCTGAGGTAAATATTTATTTTTCTACTTCAAATATTAAACAACCCTCGTAGCATATAAAAATTTAACACATTGAATAAGAACGACTTTTTATTTTAATGCATTAGCAGACACCATTTATTCACCCACTAACGCAAACATGAAACTCACATAAACACACATTAACAACTTTAACAGCTGAGTAGTTAAATCAATGAGTAATTTACGCTAAAGACTCTCATGAAACACAGAGAGAGCAAGGTGGTTGGTTGGTTGGTTGGTTGTTTATTTGTCAATACACGTACTGTTGTGTTTGTGTTTAGGTATTGTTAAGAGCGACTGAATGCCATTAAGTGGCTGAATTTTATGTTGTCTACTTTCGGGCTGTCAGAGAGAAAAAATAAAATGAAAATGAAAAACAAAATCATTCACAAACAATACATATACAGCAAAAACATTCTCGTGCATTAAAAACGAATCCTTGTTGATATACATGATAATAACAACAAAAACATGAGTATTTTTTCTTTCTAGCTTTAAGCATATATTGTGTGTGTGTGTGTGAGGGAATAAAATGTGCGTGTGTATTTTCTCTTTGTGGCAATCAATATAAAAAACGGGAAAAAATTAAGAAAGAAAAAGCATTCTAACTTCATCAACAAAGACAACAGCAGTTGAGAAAATTTATTTTACTATAGAAGGCCTCTCTGCAGTCTCCCCTCTATTATATGCCATTACGCTTTAAATGCGAAAGTAGAATATAAATAAAGTAGACACAAAAGATAACGAAAACAAATAGAAAAAAGTGAAGAAAAGATGTGAAAACTTTGTGTCTCCTTTCTTGAAGAGTACATCGCATCGTGATATGAAATCATATTGTGTTGAATGCCTTTCAATGCTTTTGTCTTTTTTCCTTTAACCAATATTTTGGATTCACAGAGCCTAAATCTACAAAGTAAACACAATGATGCATTTCAGGGGGCATACTTTACTTGTATAATCCATGAAAAATTTTGAGCTGGTGGCATCAGGGATGGCACTTATTTGCCAAATTTACTTCATTGTCGTAAAGCCATGAATATTTTACTGTTTTACGTGGTTGGTTTTCTAAAATCAATTTCAATTTTGTTGTTTCACATACGCATACACACATACACGCATTTTGTTTTAATAGAGCCTCACAAAAACATATTTTTTGTTTGTTTGTTTGTGTTGTATTTTCCAATTGTTTATTTTTTGTTCAATAACGACCAAAAAACTGTCTGCGTAATGAAGTTTACATTGTAATACTTTTGCGATAAGAATCAAAAATTACGTTGTCGACTATATATTCTAACATTTGCCCGCTAATCACTTCGGGCTTATATATAAAGCCCATATGGAAAATGTCACATTCAAATACATTCAAATGGGGGATACAAAAATTTATTTTTGTACACAAAATTATGAATTCGAATAATAAGTGTGTATGTATGAATGAATGTATGCGTATATTTGTATACAAAAAAGTTAAATTAAAACAAATATTGATTGGAAAACTTTCGCAATTACATTGTAATTCAAAAATAAATTTATTATCAATGGAAGTGGAGATTTTTATTTTTAATTTTTCATATTTTTCCAAACAGGAAAAGGTACAATTACAATTGATTGTAATTTAAATGCAATACTTTTAAAAATACCAAGAAAGTTATGTAATGATTAATATGAGGAATTAAAAATTCAAGCAATCCACATAGATGATCATTTTTGATTATGGTTTTCGAATTAGTTCGAAGTGGTTCGCCTAGGAAGTACACTGTCTCCGGACCCGTCAAAGTGGATATCATTAACAAAGAACGACATCAGAAGGTAGGGCTGCTGAGAGGCCTTCCCTATCTAAACAAACCAAACGTTCTAGGTTTGGTTATGGGTTTGGGTTGTAAAAACTGAAAAAGTCCAGATATTTTACAAAAGTGAATTGAATACTTATAGGCTCGAATAAGTAAGTGCCTATCGGTTAAGATTTTAAAGCCTACTGCATGTAAATGATATCTGTGCCGTATGTGGCCGTCTGTTCGTGAGTTTTTGAATTTTGACTTTTTTCCAGCATTGTGTTGTAAAGTTGCGATATTCATCTTTCTTGCAGAAGTACACCATAAAGAGCCACTGAGGCACAAACTACCTCAAATAGTGCAAATTTCAGACTGTATTGCCAGTGTCTCTAGCAAATGTGGTTGTTGATAAATCCATTCATATAAAAAAGAGATTTGTCACTGAGGATAATTTTTCAATGGTAGCACATTACTTACATAACACGAACTTTATTAAAAGATTAAAAAATGTGCAAGCGTTATTTGTTTGATATAATAATTCGATTACATGTGAAATGACAAGCCTTATTAGGCATCTATGAATTGACACATGTCACGAATCATTTATTTTTAAAAATATTTCAGATTTTAAAAATTATAAGTCTGGAGTCCACCCTTAAACAACCAATTCATAAAGGATATTAATATAATATGATGGTCAAACTCTGAAGAAAAAGATGTTCTCAATAAACAAAATTTCTTACTACTTTACCTGTGACCATACGATCATTTCTTACTACTCTCATAGAGTACCCTGTATAGACTTACCCCTATAAGTCTTTTAAATCCTGTTACCCTGATAAATATCAGAATATTATTTGATGTTAAGAAGTATAACTTCTTGTCTAGTGCTTGGTATGCACTCAGAAGTATTTTTTTTCTGAGATGTATTAAAAAAGGTTAGGTGTCAAGCATGTGTTCTGTTCCACATCACAGGAACAGCACAGAACAAATGTTCTTTGAGTTTTTAGTGTCCAACCAAGAAGGTTGGTGTTAGCCTCAAACAAATACTAGATAGCCTGGTGCATGGACTCAAATTTCTTCCCATTCTCAAACCCATATGGTTCAAGTAAGCTTTTTGATATCAGTGCTACCACTCCGACCCAATCTAAACCCACATGATTTGATATAAGCTTCCACTTCTTCCCATCTTCACCTTAGTTGGTTACACCTTTTGAAGTATGAAACCTTTTGGTTTTGGTTGAAACTAGTAGACGCTTTTGGATATTTCTTAAATAAGCCTCTGTACGAACTAACGATTCTGCACTGAAATTCTGCTTTTTAGAAAAAAACTAATAAAACAAGTGAATATTTATATGCAATAAAAAATAATTCGATTAAATTCTTTGGAAACATTTTACGTGACGTCATACCTTTGTTATGAGTTGAATCTCCTTTGGTAATGATTTTATAAAATCAAATAAAAAGTTTTTCTTTAATTTTTTTTTTTCGAAAAATCTGTAGAAATTAATATTTTTGGCATACCACAACAAATCTTTGTATTTTTGAAATATTTTTTAACACTTCACAAATAAGCAAAAGTAGAGAGAAAAAATAATCAATAAATCCTTTATACTCGCATGCTATGACACCACAACACAACACAACACAATACAGCAGAACACAACACGATATCATATAGAATATGTACTAAAACATACATACTATTGTAAAGAAAAAACATATGACACATACAATGCCCTATCGACACTGTTCCATGCATGTATTTGTATGGCTCTCTCCGTTATATGGTTGGTTTGTGGGTTCTCATTTGTTTTGTTTTGTTTTGTGTTTTTTCTGCCATATTTTTAGGACATTGTACTTTTGTGGTCAATAGACTTGTTCAAAAGCAAAATTGGCTTTTTATAAAAACCGGAACAAAAACAATGGCAAAACGAAAACGACTAAATAATAAAACCTAAAAGCAGCAAGAAAGAGGAGGGGGAATGATATACAAAGTATAACGAGAGAGAATAAAAATGTGAAACTCAATTAAGTTTATTTTACTGCACAAAATTCCTTAAGCCGAAAGTCCATAGCATGCGTTCCATGCGAGCTTGCATTACATGCGTATACCGAAAAAGTAGAATCAGTGTAGTTGTTTGTGACAAGAAACATAAGAAAATGCATAGAATGCATAGATGCGTAGAACGCATCAAGTAGATCTACTTTCTACTTTTCTATGCGACTCATGCAGTGTTGAAAAATGTCAGCAGTTTTTTAAACTTGGCATGCCAAATTATATACTATTGTGAATGGTTTCGATAGATATGTTTACATTTTACGACATTATTATTTTCGCATTTTTCTTTTTGCATTATAAAAATATTGATAAAAACATATTTCATAATAAAGTTTACTACTAATTTAAGAGAAAAATACATTTTTAGCACATTTCTGAACATTTCATCATTTCATGAACAAAATATGCATGTTACTAGTTGTCGATTGTTTTTATGTACTGAGTGTCATCTACTTTGAATTTATTTATTTGTAAACATCAAAAATGGAGGATAAATTAACCGAAAACAATCGTCTTGTGTTCTTTTGAGGATTTTCGTAGGACTTAACAGCACAAAATATCACATATTTAAACTCATAAATTTGTAATTAATGGCATAAATTCTTTTAAAATTACAATTTAATTTTCTATTTTTCCCAAAAATGTTCTTGTTTGCTTTTTTATTGTTTACCACAGCTGCTGATCAAAACAAAAAACCAGTCGCATAAAACGCATTGTGTGTAACTTGCAATAAGAACCGCATAGAAAGCAAGAATTGCATGTAACGCAGTCCGCATGAAACGGATGGTATGGACTTTCGGCTTTAGAGGTTTAATGAATATTTAGTTTTTATTCTATCTCTCTCTCCCTCCCTCTCTATATGTTGTTCTCTTCCTCTCTGTTTTACACGGTCTCTTTGGTCTCTCTTAGGTTTCTGCTGTGTTTTATTTCTTTGCTATTGTCGTGGATTAATGTACAACATACGTATACAGCTGACTCATTGGCATGTTGATGTCGTTGCTAAACACTATGGGGCGGTTTAGATTTTGGGGTAAAAAAGAAAAGAAAACAGGAAAAAAAGGACAAAAAAAAGTTGTCAACCACAACTCAAGGCACACAAATCACTATTTGACACACTCACACCCCATAATACAACATTGTGCTGTACTTGTGCTGTATATCAATTGATACCGTTACTTATGGTATCAACCATATAAGTACGAGTATGTATGTTTGCCTTTAAATATACAGTTATTTTAAACATTTCACATCTACATGCACATTTACGAGTATACGTTAAACAATAAATGGTTAGGGAATGTTGATTAATTTCCAATTTATTATCGAATTTTTTTTTCTTTTCTTTCATTCTCTTTTTTTCTATTGTTGTGGTTCTTTTGCTTTTTCCTTGTGTGTGTTTTATACTTTATTTTAATCGTTTTTTTATTTTCTTAGGAAGTGTTAATTACTTTTGGTATGTTAGTTTTGTTGTTGTTTTTCTTTTCTTGTTTACATTTTGTTGTTGTTGACTCATAACAAATCCATGGTATTGCCTTTTAAATTCAATGATTATACAGAACCCGGTAAAACACTATGTTTAGCAATTCATTTATTTTAAGCTGATGGCATGTGCTGCTATTGTTTTTATTTTTATTTCTTTTTTACTCTTTTGCAGTTCATTAATTTGCCTTCTTTCTAATGGTAGATACAGCCTGCTATTGGCATTATTTTTAATGGTCATCGCTATAGTATTAGTTAAAAGGCGACAGGGTATAGACATTCTGTTAGAATCTAAAGATATTTAATTTTAATTTAATTTTTTTTTTGTATTAAAATTTTATCGTATCGGGTGGGTCATCTATCTGTTTAAATTTGAACCATCGGTTATTACAAATCTGGGAATACTTATGTCATTTTATTCTGTCATAAAAATTCAATATATTATCTCCACTGAAAGTAATCAATCGATTTACAATTGAGCAACATTGGGATTTATTGGGATAACGAGAAAATGCACAATGATGCCGATTTTTCAAAAAAAAAAAATTATCTTTTCGGCTGAAGCTCATTTTCATCTTGGTGGGTACGTTAATAAGCCAAATTGCCGTATTTGGCGGTCTGAGAACTCTGAAAAAGTGTTCGTACAGAAGCCACTGCATCGTACCCAATACGAGTGACTGTTTATTGCGGTTTGTAGAGCGAAGGCATGATTGGCCCATTTTTCTTTGAAAATGAGGATGGAGCAACCATTACGGTCAATGGAGATACCTATCACACCATGATAACCGATTTTTTTTTGTACCCGCTCTTCATGATATTGATGTGAATAATGTTTGGTTTCAACAGGATGGTGCAACTTGACACACATCTCATGCCACAATCCATTTCTGGCGTCAAACATTTGATGGTTGTTTAATTAGCGGAAAGGATGAAGCCAAGAAGCTGCAATTTTAAAGCATTGGAGTATTTTTTGTGGGGCGTCGTTAAATAAAAGTGTTATGCCGACAAACCGGAGACAATTGAGCATTTGAAGGCCAACATTCGTGATGCCATTGCCGAGATATGACCCCTTACACACGAAAAAATGCACGAAAATTTGATGGATTGAATGAGGTATTGTAAGGCCAGACGCGGCAGTCATATGAATGAATAAATAATCCATTTCTAACCAAAACAAAAATTAATTTCGAAAAATTTCAAACCGCTTTTCTTTTAATGCATTTGTAAAATTAAAATTTTAAATGGCCCACCCTATACTATAGATTTACTAATAAAAAAAAGAATTTTTTAAAAATTTCTCCACGAATATTTTAAAGATTTCTTAATAAAGTCGTAATATCCGTATTAAATTAACAACATTTTTTCATAAAACCCTGCTATATCAAGAAATGTAGCATTATTAATACTGTGACACATCTCTACTTATAGTGCAACCTTCAAAACCCAGCAATAGTGTCCTTATCAAGTCCGATTAGTTCATCTATCTGTGCCATTTAATTTTAAGCTTAAAGGCAAATTGTATGGAAGAGAAAAAACAAAAAAAAAGAAGGAAAAATTGTCATCACAATTATTTTGCTTTTGATTTGTTCGTTCTTTTTCCATTCTTTCTGCTAGAATTTGAGGAAAAAATGGGAAATGATTTCATTGTGGCCAATTGATACAAGGTTATAATGCCTTAAAGGCTTACTCTTACAAGTAGCTACATGGTAATAAAAAAAGAGTCTATATATACATACATATACTGTGTATACAATTTGTGTAATTGTATAGGTTTGGTTAGAGTATTCCAAAACACTTGAACTTGGATAAACTTAGATTTCTATAAAATTTAATGAATTTATTTGGATATTGTCTTCAAAAATGTTTTTTTTTTTCTTTATAAAGCAAGTAAATATGGCTTGAAATTCTTTCTTCTTTTGACAATATTAAGATTTCTAATTAATAGGTAATATGTTTGCTTATTAGATAAGAAGCCTAGGTTCAAATTTCAGGTCAGACATCTCCAACAAAACGAAATATAAAAAAAACATTTCTTCGGCGACTTGCACTCAACAAAAATCTGTCATTCGGAGTCGACTTTAAACTGTAGGTCCCGCCACTAATGTATAAAATTAACACCCACACGCCATAAGTGTTGTGAGAAGCTAGGTCGTGATCCTGACTAAGGGCACCTACTTTTCCTTAAAAAGTTGAATTCTCTTTAAACCAGCAATCAAGTTATTTCTTCCTGTAAAAACAATTTTGAGGTCATTGAAGTCTCTTTATATTCTTTATAATCATGTCACATATTTTTTATATATTGGCCCATTAGCCCAAATCAAGTGATTTGACATGCCTTTTAAAAATTTGAATTCTCTTTAAACCAGCAATCAAGTTATTTCTTCCTGGATAAACAATTTTGAGGTGACTGAAGTCTCTTTATATTCGTGCTATATATTTTTTTATATTGGCCCATTAGCCCAAATCAAGTGATTTGGCATGCCTTTTAAAATCTTCAGTTTCAGTAATAGGAATAGTATGCAGACATAGTAGATATCAATTGTGTTGGCTATTATGTATCCAAAGTTAACTTCTGAAGTTGATTCTCGTATAGCCTTCTTACACAACGTTTATTACTTAATTTTATTGAAAATGAAATGGCCGTAGTCCAATAGATAGTATGTTGGCCTATTAAACAACAGACCCTAGTCAAAACCTGGCTCAGACATTTAGAACAAAATGAATTATAAAAAATTATTTCTGTCGGCGACTTTCTCTCAGTAGTCTTCTGGAAGAAACTCTGAGAATAAATAAGAATTGCCATCAAAAGTTTTTCAAAGACTGTGTAGTTTGGAATCGACTTTAAACTGTAGGTATTGCCACTCATGTATAAAATTAAAACACACAACATAAGAATGATGTTTGCCATTGTTTACAACTTGATGTAAACAACAACAATTGCTTTTCTTTGTTATTCCTCTGTTTATACCATTTGCATAAACAATGAAAATTACTAGACAATTATTCCACAGATCTTTGTAACGGAGATCTTCAAACCACGATTACTCTTTTCATTCTCCCCGCTTCCTCATACAAAACTGACTGAACCTCACGCGATATACACTTGCAAAACAAGGTCCTAATTGAACACGATTAATCGATTTTTTAATTACAAAAAACTATCAACTGAGATACAAATACAAAAAAAAAAAAATAAGTTTTTAAAATAAGAAAACATAGCCAAACCGGTTTTCGTTTTTGGCATTCGGTTACTCTAGTTTTTGGCAAAAGTTCTAAAATAATAAAAAAAAACAACGAAAAAGTAAGAATAAAAACAAATAGAAAATGTAATGAAATACAATGAAAACAACAACAATCAGGATTTGATATCAGGGCATGATTAGGATAATAACAGCAATAACTGTTACCAATTCCGTTTTTTTTTGTTGTTTTTTCCTGTAGAACATAGGGGTTTATTACATATTCATGTAATTAGTTTAACTATGGTTTTAAGCAGTACACCATAGAGGGAATGGATAGAGGGATATGAATGGTGATTATTTGTGTTTAAATACAGAGTGATTGGTGGCTATTGCGGTCTAAATATTTGGTGGTAAAATAGCTATTCGCTCTTGATTTTGCTATATTGCTAGACATGCATTTGGTGGTGGTGGCGGTGGTGGTTAACAATTATTTACAATTTAGATTTGAAAAGTGTTGATACGAGTATAAATATTTCTGTGGTTACATTTGGAGTGAACAAATATTTTTTTGAGTTGTTAATTACTAAGAAAAAAAAGATGGAATTTTAATTTGAATTTAATTCTTTTTTTTCGTTATTTTGTTCTACTACTAAAATTTATATCATGTTATTGGCAGAACCAATATGCAATTGTTTTTACTTGTAATTGTTAACAATTTTCTCGTTTGTATTTTATATTCTATTGTATATAATATTTCTGACTACCATGTACCAGATACGGTGTTATTTTTTGTTTGTTTTTGTTTCTTTATTTGTTTTGTTAAAAATTGTTAAAATGACACCCCTAAACAAGACCGAATTTTGGTCATTTTTACTATATCAGCCAAATACTCGCTTGTTCAGGTGTACCACTTAAACTGATTTTTTTTCATTCTTTCTTTCCTTCATTGTATTTTTAGCCGATTTTATTTATTCTTTTTTTTTTGTTTTTATTTCAGAAAGGTGGCAAGTTACTACTACAGTTACACTAAGTTTTTTTACACAAGTTTACAACACTACGGCATACAACACAAGTTTTTTATTTTTTTTTAAATTTTTTTTTTCATTTTTTTGGGTTTTTTTCTTTTCGATTTACATACATGCACTACATTGTTGGACTATTTTAGGGGGAATTTTTTTGCTCTTTGGTTTTGATTTTTTTTAGTCAGAATTTTAAGGGTAATTTATGGTAGAAAAACAAAACAAAACAAAGGAATGTAATACAATGCCATGAAGGATTTATACAAAGGATTTAAAGAAATGAAATAAAGTAACAAAAAATGAAAAAGAAAAAAGAAAAGTACAATACATTTGCTAAGGAATTATTTTTATTATCATCAAATACTTTAAAATATTGTAAATAAACCAAAGAACATCATATTATATGAACCACATTAAAATTGTTCTCTTATTTACAACCAATACTCAAGTGATGGACTATGTCTAGGCAGTAGATAATGTTGGATAGGAAAATCGGTTATGAGAGGGTGAAAAGAGGAATGATTATTTATGTATATTAGATTTAAATCTTTTAGTGTGGTAATTAATAGCCAACACCTGTCAAGGAAAATATGAGCACTGCATGGCGAACGAAAACTTACTTATTTGGTCATTACAACCCTTCAGTAAGGATTACAACCTATCTTCTCGCATTACCCATGTTGTGTGTGTTAATTTTATCCATAGATGACGGCACCTACAATTAAAAGTTGACTTCAAACGATAAATTTTTAAAATCTTTTTATTTACTTTTAGTGTTTTTGAAAGTATTTATACATGAGTGGTGGGGCGTATATTTAAAAGTTGACTCCGATCGGCACATTTCTGAGAAACGTTGCATGACAATATTATTTCCTTTCAGTGTTTTTGCTAAAACACTGCTGGGAGGATATCGTCCATGAAATATTATTTCATACGTATTTCGCTTTGTCCAAGATGTCTGAGCTAGAGTTTGAATCATGGCCTCACGTCTCATAAGCCCACACACTACCTAGTAGATTACGGCGAACGAATACTACACCAAAATATTCCTTTTTCTGAGCACTTTTCGTGGCAGCATCGATAAAATTGTAGAGTATAAACCATATTTAATAAAGCAATAGAGTTTGGTATTTTACTGCTACTCATATACGCGGTCGAGACCTCAAAATAGAGTTAGGAACACTGGAAAATGCACGAGAGTTGAATTAGATTTTAGTTTGGTTATAAGTGCTGTAAATAAGAAGATCAAATGGACTTAAGTTAAGGCATAATAATGATTCTTTTAACATTGAATAATATACGGCCTTAAGCAAACAATGTCTTAAATATTCATGTCCACAATATGAACACCATCGGAAATCCCAAAATTTACACTACCAGTACATATATAACTTTTATGAATCTGTAAGAAATATTGAACCTTTTTAGCCTGAATTTATTTCATCTAGTGAGACCTCATCTACTACATAGCAACTCGTGTAGTATAATAGGATCCTTGAGAAAGTTTCATATGAATTGATAGAAATGAGAATTTCGTGTGGGTCCAAACACAATTAGTTTTGATAAAAGTATTCCCCAAACAAAACCTATAAAACGATTTACAAATATGTAGAGCCACTATCTTGCTTTCATCATATCTTTGAAGGAACTGGAGGATAATTACGCTGCTCGTCATTGAAATAATTTGGATCAAATTTATTACAAATTAATTTCGATTGTACGAGTTTTTTGTACAATAATATTGAAATTATTTCGATTGTTAGTTCCGTAATTAGCGCCATGGTGGTTACATTTACTACCTTTTAGTTCAAAGCATTTCCGTCATTGTTATATTCGATTACCAAGATAAAGAAGTACTTTGACTAATGTGGCAAAAGCACAGTTGCGCAGAGCCATCTCCCCGGAGGCCGCTCTGTGCGGTCTCATGTCCCAAATTTAAGAACAGGGGTGATTTTCCATGATAATCCTGGCGGCGGCGTTTTTTTTTAGGTCTCATGTCCCAAATTTGACGACATGGGGGAGGGAGATTTTACCCAGAAATCATCTTTAGTTCCGGAACGCGTTCCTGTCCAAAAAGGAAGTACCGGAACGACGTTCCGGAGCGTTCCGGCTCGACAACACCACTGGCCCTATATATTATAAAGGTAGAAGAAGCTACAGGAAATATTGTTTGGAGAAAGAATACAGTATGTTAACATGTGTCCTCTGTGTGCAGTCTTTAACTACTACCCTAAGCCATCATGACAGTGCTTTAAGACAATCAATAAATTATAAATTTTATTAAATTGTAAAAATGACAATTGATTTGACAAAACAGAAGAGAGAAGAATGTTTAAATTTTATTTATTTTAAAAAGTTTTTATTGGTTTACGCTTCATAAATCCTAAATTACAAAGAATTTTATTCTGTTAACTGTTAAATGTAATTCCATATTGCATAATACAATCGATATCAATAAAGTTCACCTATGAAGAACACAATGACCGACTGACTATTTCATTTTACTTTTTGAATACAAATTCATTATTATTCATTGGAAATAATAAAAATAATAATTTGAAAAATAAAACAATCATTACATCGCATTATAATAACGAACGAATTCATTTTCAATTTTTATATCGATTAGCATGTAGTGGCATAGATTTTTAGAGAAATAAACAATTCATTTCGTTTTCATGGACAATAAATTAAAAATTCATAAGAAGAATAATAAATGGAATACAAAATTGCACAATTGCAACAATTGCTGGTAATTTCATTAGTACATGGCGAATACATACATACATATGTACATGAATGCGAAATTCTCCAAAATAAATAGAGAAATCCATGATTATATTGACAATTTCAAATTCAAATGCACAAAACAATTGTTTGAGCAATAAATATGGAGCACGATAATAATATTAAAAATTTTATGTTTATTGGGTAAAATGAAACTTCAATTTATTTTTCATTAAACAGTAAAATATGAAATGATTATTCGAAGTTCTGCTTTCAAATAAATTCCTAGTAAAAATGGTTTGAAAAAAAAGAAACTTTCAAAAATGAAAGTGTGATGACAAATATAATACATTTTTCATGTTATAGGAAAGAGTCGTGGAAAAAATCAAGGCTTTATAAATCGTGTGACTAAATAATACCCCAAAAACCATACCAAACAGTAAGTTTCCGAGGTTCGGATTATGGATCTTTTGAATGTTAGTACATTCATTTCGAAATAGATATCATCGCTGAAGATGATTTTTCGATGAAAATAGCCAATTTTCGAAAATTCAGCCAAGATTGCGACATAGTTTCTCACGCCACTCATGTTGTGTGTATTAATTTTAAACATGTATGGCAGAACCTACAGCTTGACAGATTTTTGAGAAACTTTTAATTGCAATTTTATTTACTCCCAGAGTCTTTGCCAGAAATCTGCTGAGAGGAAGTTGCCGAAGAAATATTTGTTCGTATATCATTTTGTTGGAAATGTCTGACCTGAGGTGCTGTATAATGCTATGTCCACCCATGGCGATTTGGCAAAATAGACTGAATTCGCAACTATTTTAACAGATGTAGCTTGAACAACATGGCCGTTATCAACTGTCAATTTTTAGCCCTCGAAAGTGTATTGTGTAGTAATTACAACACGTCATCTCAAGCAGAGAATAACACTTGCCGAGAGATATTACTTTGGGGTTGATAAACAATCAAAGACGTATAGTTTTCTATTGAAGAACAAATGAATAATGGAAAAAAGGCAGATGAGTCAGTATCCTTTGTTAAAAAGAGAAAAATACTGCGTAAAATGTATGGCCCTTTATGTGCAAATGGTGGATGAATCATGAACAGGCATGAATCATGTTTGGTATGTTATATGTAGTAATGCTACAGTTGATCAATCATAAGAGATATATTTTGTAATAGTCCTACGCTTCTTAAAGAAACAAAACCCATATAAAAAATGTAGCTAAGTCCAACAACTTTACTGGTCTGAAAACTACGCGATAACACTACATTAGGGACTGATAGTGGCTGGATTAAGTTGACAAACTTAAGGCCTGGGAATATGCGAAATTCATTCAATTCAGTGAAGTTCAATTCTTCCATTTTGGACAAAAAAGTCAGTAATCATAGCTCGAGAACTAAGTCCATTAACTGTAACGATGAGATTTTCATTTTTTTTAATAAGTACGATGCAATGGTGACCTCGTCTCATACACCGCACTTAACAGTGAATTGGGAACTCTTGAAATGCTTCCAGCTGGGTTTATAATGCGCATTTCTCATACACGAGGAAATTTTGGTAATCATTTTGTTTCAAGTTACCGCAGTCTAGTAGGTAATGTGTGGGCTTATGAGACGTGAGACCACAGTTCAAACACCGTATCAGAAGTCTCTAACAAAACGAAATATGAAAAAATATGAAAATCCGCTCTCAGCAGATTTCTGGCAAGTACTGTGAGAATAAGTAAAATTGCCAGGAAAAGTTTCTCAAAAATCTGTCGTTGAGAGTCGATTCCAAACTGTAGGTCGCGCCACTAATCTATATAATGAACACACACAACATAAGTCGTGTTAGAAGCTAAGCTGTAATCCTGACTGAAGGTTTGTAATGATGAATTACATATGTATGCATGCATGTATGTATATTGATTCAGTGATTTGCAAATGTTGTTCATTTGCTGATCTACTCATGAAGAAAAGAAAAATGTTACTAAGCATTTTTGGTATTACCACATGCTACGAATCTTTTTTTCACACTAAAAACCAAAAAGAAAAGAAATCTTTCATTAGTGAAGAAAACTATACATTTCGTAGGATATTTTTTTGCTCTCAACTGTAGTAATATTGTAATAAAAATTTGCTTTCTCTACAAATTTTTTTTTTAAATTAAATTCTTATAGAATTATAAATGACTAGTAATTATTCGCTTTCAAAATATTGTCATTTACTGCTTAACAATGGAAAAATTAATTTACTGTTAAAATATGCAATTTTTCTGCTTTTGTTTTATTGTTTTTAATGAATATGATTATGATTTTTTTCTTTTATACTTGTATGTATTTATTGTTGTTGTTTTGTATACAATTACCATAGAAATTTCATACAGAAGTAGGTAGGTCGGTAGGTATGCTTTATTTATTATTTTTATTTAATTTCTATTAAATAATTTTATTTTGTATTTTGTATTTTATATTTTATTTGTTTGATTATTTGTTTATATTTAATTATATTGTGTTGCATAAGTTAATTAATTTTTCAGTTGGAATATTTGAAATTTTTTTCTCTTCATTTTCTTTAGTAATTTCTAGTAATAAAAAAATTATTATTTTTTAATTATAAAATATTTGTTTCCTTTTTTTTTATTTATAATTTTAATATGATTTATTTGTGATGTTTTAAATATTATTAAACGGTAGACATTTTTTTTTATTTCACTTGTGAGTTATTTTTATTGAATTTTTGCTCGACTAACAATATTTTTATTGGAAATTTTTTACGATTAATTTTGATGGGATGACCGTTTATTATTATTAATTATTATTATTAATATAATATTATTATTTATATTAATATTAAACAAAGATTATTACACTTTAAATAGAAACATTTACAAACGATTTTCTCTTCTCCTTTTTTTTCATTAAATTTATTTATTTATTGATGACATATATTATTTCCCTTTATTTGTAATGGAATATCAATCATTAAATAATAAATTCATAATTTTTATATGTGTATATATTGCAATAAACAATTGATTAATTTATTAAAGAAATTATGTGAACAATTTTTTCTTTCTTTTATTATTTTGTTACCACAACAACGTACGTTGGTTACAAAAATTTTTCAAACTATAAACGAAAGAGAGACGACTAACTGGCTGTGTGTCTGGAGGGCTGTATGGTTGGTTGACTGTGACTGATAGAGTTCAAACTTGTAGAAATTCATATCGGTTTCTAAAAATAAAATAAACAAAACAAAACAAAAAACACAAACAAAAACAAAAGTTGCATTCGTACAAAAACAAAAAAAAATTTTTCGCCACCACCACTACTTCTCTACCCTCATTGCCACCTTCAAACCACCCCCTCAATTTTTTAAATGCTGTCGGCTCATACTGCTCATAAAATTATTATGAAAATTGTTTAGTGCAGTTAAGTTACTGGCTGACTGACTGACAACTTAACATTCCACTCGCACACACACATATATCACTACCACTACCCCTACAGTAGAATACAAATGGATGTATGGTTGTCATAATGTTGTCGCAGGCTAAAGCATGAAATCCTTCCTAAGGCAGGCAGAATAATTGTAATTTGACTTGTATTCTAAATTCTATATGCGAAGCAAATTAAAATACAGGGTGTATAGGCAAAAAACTATTGCTGTATAGCAGAGTAAAAGTGAAATATGAAATAAGGCATAAGTTAACGAGTGACATGATGATTTCGCGACATGTGAAAATAAAGGGCTATCCATTTCGTGGTTTCAAAAGTATGGGAGTGGAATTCGACATCTGTCAAACTAAGTTGTGAAACAAATTTTTTTCTTTTCAGTTGAAAGTCTGACATTGACGAAAATGGATCGCTTAACTATCCCACAACGCATAAAAATTATCAAAACCTACCACAAAAATGGTGATTCTGCGATAGCCACGTATCGGCAATTTTTCGAACAAAATTTTCTTCAGCGATGAAGCACATTTCACACTCGGTGGGTATGTTAATAAACAAAATTGTCGTATTTGGGGTTCTGAGAATCCTCAAGTAATTGAAGAGAGGCCATTACATCCAGAAAAAGTCACTGTTGGGTGCGCTCTTTGCTCCGAGTCAAGTTATGGCTGAGATACCGCCCAATATGTGTCAAAAAGTGGTCGAAAATTACCTCAAAATAATCAATGCTTGCCACACTTCGCGTGGAGGCCATTTAAATGATGTAGTGTTGCACACATAATGTCAACGTTCAAACTTTACAATAAAAAAGAAATATCATGAAAAAAATATTTTATATGTGTTTTATTTATGTTTACTTTTGAAAATACGAAATGGATAACCCTATATACCAACAAGCGACCAACGCTTGCCAGCATTGAGTTTTATTATCATAATCTATGCTGAGAGCAATATGAGGAATGTGTTTTGTGTCGACAAATTAATTTCAATGACAAGACCTATCTTTGGCTCAATGGGTGGGTATATCAGATAACAAAATTGCCGAAATTGGAGACCAAAGACCACCAAGTGGCAGTTAAGGAGCTAATATTACATCCTAAAAGATATGCTGTTTAGGGCAGATTGTAGGCGAGTGGCATCATTGAATCATTAAGAATGATGGCAATTGCAAATTTACTGCCAATGTAGTAATCGTGCAAAGATTATAACTTTGTTTGCTTAAAGAGGAAAATTTTGACGTCATATGTCACACAGCACGCGATAACATAAACCGACAAGATCATGTGATTAGACTCGTCTAGACGATTTTTTTGTGGGGTTACAAGGGGTAACATACATAGCATAATTGGTCGTTACAACCATCCAGTCAGTATTACTACCTAGTTCTCACACCACTCATGTTGTGTGTGTTAATTTTATACATGAATGGCGGGACCTACAGTTTAAACTCGACTTCAAACGACAGATTTTTGAGAAATTTTTCATGGCAATTTTATTTGATCAAAGAGTTTTTGCCAGAAATCTGCTGAGAGGAAGATACCGAAGAATTCTATTTTTATATTTCGTTTTGGTGGAGATGTTTGACCTGGGGTTTGAACTGAGGCTTCATGTCTAATAATTCAACACTCTATCTACTATACTACAAAGCCAAAAGCAGTTCAGAAGGTACCAACAGAGACTAAAAGGTTTGTTGTTTGGTGCAGATGGAACCGTATTCCTTCAAGAAAGATGAAAATTTTAGTGTGGCAATCGTACAATGATTACTAGCTTCGTTTGCTCAAAGAGATAAAGAAAACGTATTTCTAGTAGGCCATTGCCCGATAAAATTATGTGATTGGACTCCGCTATACAATTTTTTGTGGGGATACGTAAAGTCCCTGGTTTACAAGCAGTAAATCAGCCATAATTTCAGCCGCTGAAAAAAACATTACAGCTGTTAGTGGTAAGATTCTAGCCAAAATGGTAGCTCACATTTGTATTTTATACGGTCCAGTCGCGAGCAACTACAATTCACTTCTGTGAATTCAATGACGCACCCTGTATATTCGTAATATAACAACAAATAAAAAAAAACTGAAAAAAAACAAAATTGTCTATACTTTGTTGTGTTAAGGGTTATTCACGCACTAGTGATACAAATACACCGAAAAAGCGAATGAAAAGAAGGAACAAAAAAATTATAGTAAAAGGGAACGAGCAGACACAATAATACTCGTTCGTCGTGTACATATACGATAATTTTTAACCCTCATTTTAACAATCTGTATGCCTGTCAGCGTCGGCGGCGGCATGTGCTTTTCTATCTGTTTAGCATGTCAAATGAATTTGTTTTTTTTGCCAATGCGTTGGGGAGTTTAACAGTTTTTATGCTCTTATGAGGGTTGGTTGGTTGACTGGCTGGCTGGTTGTTGGTTAGTGGGTTCGTGGCATGCTTGGCTTGGATCACATTGACAAATTGTGAGTTTTTTGTTGTTGTTGTACGTTGTAGTCAATATCTTTGTTATAAAAAATTAAAAAAAAGAAAATAAAGTTTTTTTTCGTTGATTTTTTGTCATAAAATACTGTTCATTGTTGTTCCCAAACACAATGGAGTCAATAAAATCAGCTGCAAATACCATATGTATGTATGTATGTATGTATGCATGTACGTCAGCTTTCAATTTGAATATTATAATGGCACAAACAAGTTGCTTTTAAAAAATCTTTTATTTACACTCGTATTTCATTTAATTTTATTTCATTTCACTTGGCCACTAATCAAGAATATTAATAAGGACTCTGTTCTCTTTTTTCTCTACCCCCCCCCCCCCATCTTGTGGGTTTATTAGTGCTTAAACGTGTTTATTTTAGCATAAATATGTGCTTTTTACTGAAATGAATGTTTCCGCTTTTAAAAAGGAGCAACAAAGGGAACAAATTATTAAAATTCAGCAACTGACAAGATTTAAAGGACATTGGGTATGAGAGCCTTTTATGAAATTATATTCAATTAAAAGCAATTCTTTATAAGGATATGACATAATATTTTTAAAGGAATTTGTATTTAAGAGAGCAGGAATATGTAGCACTGTTCTGTCACAAAGCAACTCAATTTTCCTTTTTCTTCGGTTACAGTTTTTTTGTATTTTCCATCTCTTTGTTTCAGTTTTTTAATTAAGTTTTTCAAGGTTAGAGGATGATTGGTCGCCTGTAACAGATTCTGGAATAATAGGGTTGCCATCGTACAATACCTAGAAATAAATTTATGGGGAAATTTATTGGGTATAGAGTAGTTTGCTTATGACATTTTCTATTACTTTCGTTGATGATAGTATTATTTCTGCGTGAGTCTCCTATATAGATTTTTGGAGAGAGAATGTATCGAAGTCGCCGTGGTCTAGTAGGTAGTGTGTTGGCTTATTAGACGAAAGGCCCGGGTTCGAATCCCAGGCCAGACATCAAAAACAAAATACAAAAAGTACTTCTTCGGCGACTTCCTCTCAGCAGATTTCTGGCAAAAACTCTGAGAGTAAAAATTGCCATGAAAAGCTTCTCAAAAAATCTGTCGTTCGGAGTCGACTTTAAACTGTAGGTCCCGCCACTCATGTATAAAATTAATGCACACGACATGAGTGGTGTTGAGAAGCTAGGCCGTAATCCTGACTGAAGGGTTGTAATGGCCAATTATGTATGTATGTATGTGAATGTATCCCCTTAATTCGTTTTTTTCCTGAAAGTGATACGAAGAAAGTTTGTTTGTCTTCCACTATATTCGAGCGTGGATTGCTTGGATTTGTAGTCATTTTTAGCTGCTCTAGCACAAATGATAGCATTTATTACAGGTACTTGAAAGGGATATACGAATTAATTAAGGAAATAAAGTACTGGCGTTATGTTTAAGGAGTTTACAGCCGTTTAGTTTTACAGAAAGTGACTACATGATCCGTGGTTATCCTATACTGGAAGATAGAATCAATTGTTACTAACATCAGATTGTGAAAAGTTATTCAGATTTTGGTTTGAATATAATTGAGGAAGTAAAGAGGATTGAAGGTAATGGTCTTATACTAAAACCGCTGGCCATCTGTTGTTAGTTGTTAGCAAGACATGGTATTTTTATGAGAACCGGCACACGCGTAATTTGTGTTGTCCCATACATAATCCACGTAGGAATTCGATACCCATTCTATTAGAACATTAGAGTTCAGATATATCAAGGTAAATAGATTGTGAATTATATGATAAGGTACTACGTAGTAATACAGAGAAATTTGTATCCCTTGCTTTGTAGCAAAATAAACGTGGAAGTAATGTCGATAAGGGCTGGAGCCAGGTGGTCGGGAAATGACTACTATTAATGCTGTGCGAAAGGAACGCGAGGTAGTGGGCGATAATATATTTTTTTTGAGCATTCGCGTTCGCATGAGCATTCTCATGTAAGCAAACGTATATTGTGCGTCTTGAACATATGGTTTCATACCGAAAGGCAATACAGAAAGACTGCATATTATGACAAATCGCTGTTCTAGAAGTTGTCAAAATTAAAAAAAAAAAAAAACTATGACGTGATATCAGTATTTAAAATACAGATATAGTCAGAACACATTGCTGTTTGCTTGATTAAAATTTTTCCTAACGATATTGAAAACTGTAAGACGCTATAGTCTGTGGACAAAACACGAAATACAAAAAAACATTTCTCTTAGCGACTTATTCGCAGAAGTCTTATGGTAAAAACTTTGTCGTTCGAAGTCGACTTTAAACTGTAAGTCCCGCCGCTTATGAGTAAAATTAACACACACAACATGTGTGATGTAAGAAGCTAGGTTGCAATCCTGATTAAAGGATTGTAATAATCAATAAAGTGAGTTGTTGTCTTATAACCTGACTTTTGGGGAAGGGAAGATGACTTCTATTATTTCAGTTTTAGGTCATTATTTTAATGTAGCTTATTACCTGTATAAGTCTAACCACTGAAATGAGTAAATAAGTATTGGAACCAGTCTGAAATTTTTAAAAATTAATGCCTCTTTCTATATATGCGTACAAAATTTTCGTAGGCACATTCATGTCAATCATTAATCCAATTCCAATACATTTTATTTTATCAATCTGTTTAAACACTTACTGATTGTGCCTTAAATTATAGCCAATGAATTACTACAAAATTAATTTACCCAGCATGGAACTAACAAGTAAATATTTATAGAAATATATATAAAAAATAATCTTGAAAATTATTGTCAAACAGCGTTCTAATTTGAAATTTAAAACAACATTTAAGACAATCCTTTTTCTGAGATTGTTTCACCACAAAGTAAAATTACACTTGGTGTCTTGCTATCTCAACATTTCAGGGATAAAGACGAAGAAAACCAAAAAAAAATTTAAATGTTTTTGTGTTGAGTTAAAATACTTACAAAAAGAAAAATGAAAAGAGAGCGAAAGAGACAGAAAAAAAGGAAAATCATGTCGTATCTTTGAAATTTCCTTAACCAGTAACAGGTGCACACAATGGTAATCGATTTGCTTTCAAAAACTTTCAGATGAGTTTTCAGTTTTAGTGTTCCTTCCTCACTTCCTCCCTTCCTCCCTTCATTGTTTATGGATGATTGTGTAGCACACCTCACCTCAAATGTAACATTTCCGTTTTTTGTGTTCTGCTTGTATTTTGTAGTTTTGTTGTCGTTGTTGTTGTTGTTGAATGTTCTTAGTTTTGCTTATCGTTTGAAAATAATTTTCAATTTAAAATGAGTCGTTGTCGTCGCCGCCATCTCGTTGTAGTCGTCTTTCACTTACGACAACCAATACTTGTTTTTATCGTTGGGTTTTCAGGTTTGTTGCTGTTACTGTTGCGTTATTTAATAAAATGTGGCTGCTTATGTGCCGGTATGTGAGCGAAAGCAAATGGAAGTTTTTATAGGTATACAGTTCCTTTCGGCTAATGAGGTACACTAGAGCTCTTGGGATTTTTTTTTTTTTAAAACGAAAATATATGCTCGTATGTGAGGGGAGCTGGTAATTACAGACAACTTTTTTCGTTAAACTTTTTATAGTCAAAAAGGACTACACATTGTAAGCTTTTACGTTAATTCTAATTGACGCCGCTCTGGCACTACAAAAGTGGTGATTCAAACGTAGCCTTTTTTCGAGCATTACCAGACGATTATGGTCGTCACAACTGTGCACGGAATTGGCAAGATTACAAAGAAATTTGAAAAGAGTGGAGGAAGAGGTCGTAATATATGCACTGCCTTAAATGTCACTTTCATTAGAGAAAGTGTGGATGATAATCCGAACTTTTTGATTCCACGGCTTTCTCAACAATTAGTTTTATCTTACGGCTTATTATTATGGATTTAACATTTGGATTTGCATACCCATTCAGATAAAGCTAAAATCGAGCAACAATTAAAATAGACTGATCATTCACAAGACCTTAGGTAAGCTGATTAGGTGCTAGAACAAGAGGCTTTCAATGCTAATGTGCCCATGAAAATTTTCTTCAGCGACAAATATTATTTCTCTATAAGAGGTTACAATAACAACCAAAATGCTTGCATATGGGGTTCGGAAAATCAAGAACTTTTTGAAGGAAAACCATAGTATCCAGAAAAAGTCACTGTTTGATGCACATTATTGTCTGGAGTTATCATTAAGACGTATTTGTTCAAAAATAATAATGGAAATACGATTGCCTGTTAACTTACAGAGCAATAGACGTATAACAACCGACCTTTTGTGGCCTGCAATTGGAGATTAAGAACTGGATGGTATGTGGTCTTAGCAAAACGGTACCACAAAATGCATTAAACTACCTGTTTGGGCGCCATCAATTGGCCACAAATATCATTCGGTTTGGAGTCATAAAACGGGTTTTGGTAAGGCTAAGTCAAAAACGGTCTACGCAGATAATTCCCTAACGTCAAGAGAACGCCCAAAATGCGCGAAAAAGTCGTTGAAAACTATCACAAACGGATCGACAACAGCAACCGATACAGATACGTTCATTTGAAAGACATTGAATAGCTTGCCTAACAAATACAGAACTGAGAGAATAATTCTATCCGTCGGCACATTTCTAACAAAAGCCCTGTGGCTGTAGTTGCCAACCACAGCTGTAAATTAAAACTCTTTTTTAAAAACTTAATTTTTTAAACCAGTTTTTTTTTCTTTTGTTTTTAATGAATGTTTCATTAATACCATGAACGAGGAATAAAGGTAAAATAAAATGAAACAAAATAAAATAAAATCAAATAAAATGCTGCATTAAAGCAAGAAAGTTGTGAACAAGTGAGGGAAAAAAAGATGCGAGTTTATTTTCTTTTTTATTATTTTTTTTTGTTTAAACAAGAAACGTTTTCACAACAAATTTAGAGAATTTGATTTGAGCACGAAAATCTTTATAAAACGTGTTTTGGCATTTACACAAAAACTTAAATGTGCCCTCTACTCCACACTTCTCGCTCTCTCTAACACACGTACACGTTCCATATGTATTGAAGTTCTTGAAGGATAAACACAAACAAAAGAAGTTGGCAGTATGAGTGTGAAGAGAAAGAGAGACACACACAGTATTTTTTGTTATTTTTCTAAAGCTTTTTTAATTATAGTAGTTTCGGTTTTCTTTTTTTGTTGTTGTTGTTTCTATTTTGAAATGAAAATGTGTGGGAGAGCAAAAAAAGGAAAATAATCGTTGTTAATCGTTGCTTACAAATACACATTAAATAAACACACATACTTGCTCTCTTTCTCTTTCTCTCTCTCTCTCTCATACACTTTTTCATCGTACAATATGCGAGTAATGTTTGAATAGAAACAAGAAACGATAACATTTCAAATTACGAGGTTTTTTATGCATGTTTTACTGCGTATAAATAAATGTTCGTGTATTAGTGTTAGTGTTAATGTTCCTGTTTATGTTGATGTGTATGTGTTCTGCTTGTATAATAAAAAGTTTTGCTGTTCGTTCGCAATGCAACCACATGTTTAACACACAATACAAGCACAAAAAGGACTTAAATGTAGTTGTTGTGTTTTTTCTTTTTCTTCTTCTATTAATATTGTTGTATTTGTTATTGTTATTGCTGTTATTTTTATAGTTACGCTTTTTTTGTTGTTGTTGTTGAAATTACTCGTTTAATTTTGATTCTTCTATTAAAATGGATACATTTACTCCCGTTATGTATGCATGTTTGAAAGTGTGTAGAATAATGTACATATGTATGTGTATTGGTATTGGTGTGCTAATGTTTGTTTACTTGTTTAAAGTTTTTATAAAATTACAGAACAACAACAACAACAAATTAGAAATTTTGTTAAAACTAAAGTTTCAGTTTTTTTTTTTGTAACAAGTTTAAGAGAAACAACTTTATCGACATGTTGAAATTTATTAAAATGACAGCATACATCTTCCCCAGGGGGTGTAGTGTTTTGTAATACATATGTTGAGTATTGAAAGGAATAATAGGGACATATTAAGTTTTCTTATGTACATATATTGTACGTTTATATATGTATGTACAAAAAGAGGTAGCGTGCTCAATTACAAACCAAAGCTATTGAATTTTAAATCAGAGAAAACTAAAAAAGTTCTTATAATTGTTTTTAAATTGAATTTAATTAAATAAATTTTTAAACTTTGTAACATCAGTCCACCATAAATAATCCATCTAGGAAGTCTCACGATTATTATTGACATCAAGCAGCACCACATACACATCGAGAGAGAAAGCAGGGGACAAATAGTAAAGTTTCTCAGCACTACCCTAAATACAAGTGCACAGAAGGCAATCCTATCATCCTAGACTCCTCTTAGGTGGAAACACTTGACTCATAAAATTCAAACAAATCGGTTCATTGACCAATGACGAGAAGCATTTTCATCAACTATTTCCATTGTACAACCGACTTTCGCTAGATGCTCGGAACTTTTCATAAATTAGTTTTGTTAAGAAGCAATAGTAATCATGTACTCCGAATATAAGGGCTCTGGTATTGTAACTGCTAAACCCACTCAATTTTGGTTTCGTTCCGGTTTGAACGATACTCCAGGAACTGAATATACATATATAAATATAAAAGCACTTGAATTAGCCAGGATACAAAGAGATGTTAGAGGAATAATGGTAAAATATTATCCAGGAATTAATGTTGAATTGCAACAAAATTCAGTTATAATGAGCGTCTCTTACAACCAAATTAAGTGAAAAATGGTGGTTAAATTAGGATTATCCCTCGGGACGGTTATGCTGCACGTTTGGCAGGATTAACAGGAAATAATCTGTTAAGAGTTGCTCCTCTATATTATGAAGCTTTTAATTGGGACTTAAGCTGTCTAAAGTGGGTTTATCGAAGGGAAAGATGTTCGAATATGGAAGCAACATCAACTTGATTGATCAAAATATACTACAAATATTATAATGAAATGGGATAAAAAGTCGTTGTAGTCTATTACATAGTGTGCTGGCTTATTAGACGTGGGGCCACGGTTTAAATCTCAGGTCAAGACAACTCCAACAAAACGGAATAAGAAAAAAATATTTCCTCGGCGACTTCCTCTCATCAAATTTTTGGCAAAATCTTTAAAAGTAAATAAAATTGCCATTGAAAGCCTCCCAAAAATATTTCGTTCGAAGTCGACATTAAAACTATAGGTCCTGCCACATGTGAAACAAACAACATAAATGGTGTGAGAAGCTTGGTCGTAATCCTGACCGAAGATTTGTAATGACCGATTAGGGTAAGTAAAAAGGTTAGATCCCAATGAGAACGATTCATCTTCCTTACATCACATAGGAGTTCATTTCAAGGCGACGACAGATGATAGTCTAAGCTTGCTTTGAATATCCTATCCAGTGATGAAGTGAGATGACCCTACAAAAACATTAACATCAACAGAATGTACGGGCGAGGTCGCTCTACTTTAAAAGCAAATATTTTCTACAAATGTATCCGTTAATGAGCAGAAGTTTCTCAGCGCTACAGCTGATAAAACTACCTAAGGTATTCAACAAGAGGCTGAGGCAACAAGGCAAAACCTTTACTTATAGGTTGTCCTTGTAATAATTATAACTGACAACAAATTGTCAGCACTTCTGCCGTAATTATACGATTTGTGTAAATAAGTTATGATTTGCGAAAAAACCTTAAAGTCTTGCTTATTTACTTTGGAAAATATTGAGCAATTTAGGCTCAAGACCAAAGATTTTGGTTGTAGTAGACAATTGGCTCTCATGGCATTTTCAGTACATACTTTGATTATACGGTACATACTGTAATCCACAATAGGCTTGCATATGAATTTTATACAACAAAAAAGACTTCTTAGTCAATTGATAGACTTGAAAGTGACTATTACTTCTGGCGTTATGAACCCTCCTACGTGAATTATAGGTTATAGAAGCACAGGCTATAATTTTCTTTTTCTTTTTTTTATTATCAAAATTGTTAACAAAGTCTGGCAAAATAATTACGAAATTGTTTCCGTTAAAAAGAAAAGTAAAAAAGAATAAAATATTTTCCAAATATTATGGGAGTAATAATGCCTTTTTATTTTTAATAATTTTTTATTTGATTTGATATCACGCTTCTCTCACCAATGCTATGATATTTCCTTTATAAATCATTTATTAAGTCAACATATTTTACGGCCAACACATGTTAATACTGACTGATACGTGATTATATCCTGTGTTTATGTATGTGTATGTAGACGAATTTGTTTGGTTTTTTTTCTCTGTATAACTTTTGGCAATGGTTAGAATTATTTATCAATGTTAATATTCATTACAAAAAACAGAGAGAAAAACAAGAACCAATAAAAAAAAATTGGAAAAAATAAATGAATTACAATAAAACTTTATAATCCTTGATTAAAAAAAAAATATAAAAAAAAATAAAAAAAAAATTCCATGAAACATAAATAACTTACGAGTTATTATTCATGTTGTATTTATTGTATATTTATGTTTAACAATAAATATTGATATGGAAACCAACATCATCATCATCATCTTTGCTATCATTTGCGCATTCATATTCATTATTACTATTTTTGTTGTAATAATCGTCAATAACAATAATTAAATTTATAACCTTTTATGCTGCTCATAATTCAGTTAATGGTCAATATGTAATGCATTTTATAGCTCATGTCCACATACATGCATACATGATGGATAAAATAAAACTTAAATATAATGAAGCCAACACACAGTGGGTGATTAAATGTTTTAATAAGGATTCGATAAGGCAAAGAAAATTGCTAAACTTTAAAATTCAAATGAAAAATTTTATTTAAAAACATTTCTAGTGACTTGAATTTTGTGAAAGTATTTACAGAAGCTTTTGTTGAGTAGAAAAGATGATGAAGATTGGTTACTTACTTATCAGGATTACAATCTAATTTCTCAACATTCATGTTGTGTATGTTCATTTTATCCATGAGTGCCACGATCTGCTGAGAGGAAATTGCCTAAGAAATATTCTTTCAAGTTTCGTTGTGTTCGCTTTATCTGAACTGGGATTTGAACTACGGGCTCCCATCTAATACGCTAACACACAATCTATTACACTACAGCAATGCAAACTTGCTACATGAGCAATGATCGATTCTATCGGGGGAATAGAATGTATTTCGATTGGTGAGCTAATGCTTCTACGATTGAGCAATTTTGTTCTGAAAAAGTTCTTATATGATCAGAAAATGTGTTATGCTAATCCGGCAGTTTCTAAGCACAATGAAATGAAAATCAAAAGTATTAAGTCACTCAGCATTTCCTATTTTGTATGGACAACGTGGAACCTAAAATGTCTTCAGAGGTTTCAATACTCAATCTTAAAGGTCTATTATAATGGGAAAACCAGCCAATCTTTAAAATCACCGACAGGGTTCATAACTACACTGAACGCAATGCCCACATCATTAATCAAATTAAGGGTATTCCATGGCAAGTTAAATAGGTGATTATAACCACAGGTTCTCAAAATATATTTATATAAAGTAGAGGCTAAAAGGCATTGACTGGATATCATGTCAGCTCAAAGGTGATTGCATTTTGCAAACATTAGTACAGTGAGAGGCTTCTGAGTGGGAAAAGCGGATGGACATCGATGACTCAAAAAGAAAGTAGCTCAGCGAAGGCTAATTAGTTACGATTGTATAATCTCAAGATTATATTGGCTCATACTGGACAGTTCTAGGGTTAAATGGGTGCTGCACCCAGCCAGGGAATTTTGTAGCTTTTCAAGGGGGATAATTTTTTGTGGGATCATGCATATGGGGTAATAAAGGGGAACTAGAATCGGCCATTGCCCTTGAATTCAAAGATGAATAATCAGATTATGAGACCAGGGCGTTTTAATGGTGTCAGTGAGTTAAAATCGAAATCGTAGTAGTCTAGTAGGTAGTGTGCCGACTTATTGAACGTGAGACCACGATTCAAAGTCCAGGTCAGACATCTCTGATAGTAAATAAAATTGCCATGAAAATGTTTTTCAAAAATCTGTCGTTTGGTGTCCACTTTAAACTGTAGGTCCCGCCACTCATGCGTAAAATTAAGACACACAACACAAAAGAAAGATTTCTTTAGGGCGTTTGTCCGCTGTTTCTCTTATTTCTCATCGCTCTTGCAGTGCGGCGCGCTAAAAGGCATATTTATAACACCTACTCCTGTATGCTAACTCTATCTATGTCAATAGTTTTGACCGCAACCGTAGTGAGAACAGCACAAATATAAACGAAATCTATATCCGGATATTAACAACTTGATGGTTAATTTTAAGGCAATTAAGACATGAACACAAAACGCTTCCAAAGTCCACCAGCTGAATTTTTAGATCCTTGTGACTGAGAATGGTAGGACTGGGTGATTGTACTGAATACCCTTGTAATAATTTCCGTAAAATTTCCATGAAAACAAATTTCTATGAAAACAAAGATATCAATTGGAAGGACAAGGTTTTTGCGTGATAACTCACTATGTGATCTTTAGGGTATTGGAGGTTGATTGTTTGGACAATGAACTGATTCTTTTCTTTCTTCAGCGTAGCATTAGGAAAATAGATTGAATGCAGACAAGAAAACAGGAGAAAAAGTTCAAACCTGGGATGTACAAAAAAAAGTGACTTAAATTTGATGACTGTTGATATTCCAGGGATATCTCAATGATTCGGTTGGGCAACTATTCTTCAACCTAAACTAACTTAAAGTGCCAAATGGCAAGCACTAATAGTTGAAGTAATAGTCCATGTACACCCTTTATGTCATTAAAAATGAATTTTCCAAGGTTTTCAACTTTAACTTTATGTCTACTGTACGTGTGTGCATGACGTCAAAGTGGTTTAGACTGTGTGGTTTAACCATTAAACCATTAAAAAAAATTGTAATAAAACCCACAAAAATGAAACACATTTCAGTCATTTTATTTCCCTCTTCCTCCACCTTTTAGCATTTCAATTAAAAATTAGTTTTAAATCACAAAATGTTTATGCTTCAAAACCATTTTGAATAATAAAATAAAAGGAAGGAAGGAAAAAAATATACAAAATAATCATAAATAAATAAATTAATATTGTTTTAATTTATTTTAAAAATATTGAAAAAAAATGTTTTATATTGTTGGTGTTGGTTTTTTGTTTAAAAAGTGGTCAACACAGAATTTTATAAATGCAAACATTTGCTATTAAAAATGGTGTTCGATTACAATAAATTTTAAAAAATAAAAAAATAAAACCCAATAACACAGCAATGATGATGAAATATTCCACAATCAATCTTATTTGCATACCATGCGAGCAAGTGAGTAAGTATTGTTTGTCACACTTTGGAATTGTTAAAGTCCGAATATATTTTTTTATATTTTTTTAAATTTATTTTTTTATGTTTTCATATGAAAACTGTATTTTGTGTTTTTAATTAAAAATAATATTTTTAAAAGGTTTCAAGTGTAATAAATACTGGTGATGGCCATTTTGTGTAATTAAATCATTGAGAGAGGCAATTATTATTAGAAATTTTGTATTTATTCGTTTAATTTATTGTCCTTTGGGGAGAAATATTTGATTACGTTTGTGAGTACTAGGAAGGATCCAGATGTCAGATTTCAGTACTAAAGCCCAATTTGAGTTCTTATGTCAAGAATATTTGCAACAATTTATGGTTCATCAACATCTCTGGTAGCTATTTAAAAAACTTTTCAATTTTTTTTAGAAATAATAGAAATGGGACAACCAAAATGAGAATTAGACGACGAACTTATTGTTCTTGGACGAGTCGGAAATCATAAAATCAATCGAGTTGAAGCAATAGTATCTGCAATCACGTTTGTGGGTTAGAAGTGAAATGGTTTCATTAAGAATAGTAAACACATGATATATAGGGTAGATATGTAGGTGATATAACACTATTGTTAGCTTTGTTTAGGAGAATTGACAGGAATTATGGAGAGTTTCGTTGCTATATTAATTAAAATGCTTGCAATTCAAAGATTTTTTTTTTTAATTCTGAGAATTGTCTTTAAGAACTCAGATGGCTTTCACATACCACAATGGACCGTTTCTGGTCTCCAGAGAATGATATTTTGCCTTCTTTATTAACCTACAGTTCATATAGTTTAGTCGCCACTAGCAGGTAGTGTGTTGACTTATTAGACGTGAGGTCTCGGTTCAAACATCAAATCAAAAATACTAAAAAATCTTCTTCGGCGGCTTCTTCTCAGTAGATTTCTGACAAAAACTCTGAGAGTAAAGTACTTGACATGAAAAGTTTCTCAAACATCTGTCATTCGGAATCGACCTTAAACTGTGGTTCAACCCACTCATGTATAAAATTAATCTAAACAACTAGGTCGTCATCCTGACTAAAGGATTTTAATAACGAATTACATGTTTGCTGGCAAGTCAAAGATTCTCTTTTCCAAATTTGGAAAATTTATTTCCTTTTCCATTGGAGAGTTGTCTTTAAAAACTCAGAATCTCCTTGGGTGCCTTTAGTTCACCTAACACAAAAGACAGTTTCTGGTCTCCAGGGGTTAGTGTTTTGCCTTGCCTACAAAGCCATGAAAAGTTTTCTAAATCTGACGCTGACGTTACACGGTAGGTCTTACCGCTCATGGATAAAATTAATACACAACATTGATGGTAAAAGAAGCTCGGTTGTAATCTTGACTAAAGGCCTGCAAGGACCAATTAAGTAAACTTTTTTATTTTGCACAATTAGAAGCGCCACTGTAGGTTTCTCTGCAACGAATTCGGACAACTGAAGTCGCCGTAGTCTAGTAAGTAGTGTGTTGGCTTATTGGAGGTGAGGCCACACGGTTCAAACTCCAGGTCAGACAATCTCCAGCAAAACGAAATATAAAATATTTTTCTCTGCAGATTCCTGGCAAAAACTCTGAGAGTAAATAAAAAATTGCCATGAAAAGTTTCTCAAAAACCTGTCGTTCGGAGTCGACTTTAAACTGTAGGTCCCGCCACTCATGTTATAAAATTAACAAACACAACATCAGATACTAGGTCGTATAGTATACATAGCGTATATAAGACTACAGTTCAAAATCTCTTGGTCTAGTCCAATTTGATACATTTTGGGGGGAACTGTAAACATGATAAAATATATGTCTAATGTTATGTACCAAAGGCCACAAAATTTAGTATTTTAGCAGAGACTCTGCACAAAACTTATGATAACAGACAATCATGCCTGCCTAGAATCTATTACAAGAACAAATCTAATATATAATTACAATTTTTAAAGAAATTGGGAGTCCAAAACAGAAACAAACACTTCAGTCATGTTTTTCAAATCTGCTATTGAAGATCTACATTAGACGATAGGTCTGCTGCACTAATGGATAATGGATTAACTCACACAACATCATGTGTGGTGGGAGTAGGTGGGTTGTGATACTGGCTAAAGTGGTGAAATGATCAATTATGCGTCACGTGAATTCGAAGCCAGTAATTATCTCGCTGTAGCATTGTTGTAATTCGATTTCCTAAGAGAATGGGTTGTTAAGTGCCTGCTTGTTGGATTATGGTATTCTGAGGTGTGTTAACATCTCTTAATTTGTATAAATTTTGAAATGACTACCACGTTGACTATTGGCTTGAAAGGACATAATTACCAGCGCTATTGTTACAATAAAATTTTTTATTTTATCTTATAGAAATTTCAGAGCGGCGCTGTTCAGCATAACAATATCTACAATTTGCTGGAGTCACCTAAAATTTTAACAGCATGAAGCAGTCACAACTGTTCTAATAGCGAATAGTATTTACTTCAGACAGCGAAATTATTCGTCAACGTCTTATTTTGTTAAAAATTCAAACCATTCATTGAAAAATTCTCCTTTTTGAAATTTTGTCCTCCACTTTAAGAACATGTTTAACAACTTCCCATTCATCCCACGTACAACGTGCCAACAATCATATGTAATAAGTAAATGCGATATGATTTAAGAATGTCAAAATGTGATTTATGTACATGTGTTTTTGATGACAAAGGAAATATTATACAATACGTATGTATGTATGTAACATATATTATGTATGTACATATATATGTATACACATATCAACGTAAACATACGATTAATATTTATGACCGTATAAAGACATGCAATAATACATCATGCTACAGTGTATGTATGAACTGCTTCTCCTACCACCCCCCTACTTCAAATGACACTCTCATGAACTAAATTAAAACAGATTTTAGTTGGCACATTATGATTTATGAGCGCATCTTTTAAGGATATTTAATTTGAGGTCAATGCAGGATAATATTTAACAATAACATGTAACATGAAAGCCATTTGGTGGAAGGACATTGATCATAATTAAGATGAACTTCACAATTGTTTAACAAAAAAAGAATAAAAGTTTTAACCAAAAAAGAAGTTTTTTCTTTCTAACTTTCTTTCTTTTTCAAAAGTTTAAGGAAAAGTTTTTAAGAAACCAAAAACGTTTTTTGTTTTCGTATTAAAAAATTTAAACAACATACTTGGGTGAAAGGACAATAAAAGCATTTTTAAGCATACCTGTAAAGAGAATAAAGAAGATAAGACTTTATAAGAAAATTATATAAGAAATTTAAGACGTGAAATAAACAAACAAAAAATAGAGTTTTAAAGATATTATTTTCAGTTGCCTTATACTATGTGAGTAAATTCTGGTCCTTCGCCAGGATACAATTATTTCAAAAGTTCATTGTTACAATACCGTACCTAAGTGATTGGTTCACCCAGTGTGAGATGTATTGTTTCAAAAAGACGTTGCTTAGTACACAGATGGCGCCACTAGTTTTAAATCCTGATGATTTTTAACATAACCAAACCTTCAAAAAGCTTACTTTCTTACTTATTTGGTTACTACAACGCTTTATTCAGGACTACAACCTATCCTCTAACACCATCTATGTTCTGTTTATTAATTTTACCCTTGAGTGGCATGACCTACAGTTTAAATATCGATCTCAAACGACAGAATTGAGATAATTATCATGACTATTTTATTTTCTATCAGAGTTTTTGCCAGCAGACTTCCGAATGAAATGTTTCTTTTCATTATTGGTTTTCTTTGAGATATTTGAGCTGGGTTTTGAACCATGTCCTCATGTCTAATATTCCAACTTACTACCTACTAGTCAACCGCGACTTCTAACGACACGTATACAAATTTTATTGCCGTTGGACTATTTGTTTGTGGGGTAGAGCAGTTGAGTGAGCAACTTTTGTTTGTTTGGAGAATCTGAACCAAAAAGTAATTTCGTGAGGTAGAAAGGCGTTGGTTTTTGGCGAAAAAAAAACTTGAATTTTTGAAAACTGAAAATTTTTGCTAAGAGAAATGAGTACTGGGGAAGATTTATGTAGTCGACGCCACAAAGCGACTCTTACCGATGAAAACATACCTACATGCATACATAATTGGTCATTACAACCCTTAAGGCAGGATTACGCCCAAGTTTCTCATACAATGTATGTTGTGTGTGTTAATTTTATACATGAGTGGCAGGGCCTACAGTTTAAAGTCGACTCCGAACGACAGATTTTTGAGAAACTTTTCATGGCAATTATTGTTAACTCTCAGAGAATTTGCCAGACATGTGCGGAGAGGAAATATTTTTTCATATTTCGTTTTGGCGACAACATGAAAACGTCAAAATAATTTCACAAAATAATTTTGGATGACCGTAAAGTGTAGCCTATCCAGTTAGCTGAAGCTGTAAAGACATACAAAGGAACATGTTGGACGTATCGCGCATGAATGTTTGGGTACTACCAAGCTTTCTTTGAAATGACAGCCATGCGAGCTCACAAACGACAAAAGTTGTAAATGAATTATTAATTCTGAGCAGTGATTGAAGCTGTTCCACCAGAAAAAAAAAATGTATGTACCGATATGTAACAATGAATGAAAAATCCCTCCATCATTTAATACCAGAAACTAAGCCTGCCGCAATATTAAACATTTACATTTAACTCAACGTTTGCTTATTGCCATTTAAACTACATACTCAGCAACCAACATTACCTCATTATAATGTAAGAGATCAAAAGCCTTTAAGTACAATAAGTTTACATAACATGTTGTTGTCGTTGTGGCAAAAATGAAGTTGAACAGTCAACTCAAAAGTGAATTTATTTGGCATAAAAATTAAAGTTTATTAAAGAAGAATACGAAGTACTAAAGTACTCAATTAAGAAATCTAAACATACTTCATAAAATGTAAACCTTTTCTCTCTCTCTCTCTCTACTCTCTTCTTTCAACACAGACATCATCGCATTTTAGAAAAGACAGAATAGTAAGTAAACCTGAAAGTATGCTTTGCAAAAATAAAAAATATTACATTCAACATTAAACATCCGGTCAAAAATTCTCATTTAACTCTCTGTCTCTGTGACGTAAAATGAAATTCAAATATGAAATGAAAAACCAAATAAAACTAAAATGAAATGTACTTCTCTTTTTTTCTCTTCTTGCCATAAAATATGATTTTTAAGTTAAAAGTGAATATCTATGCAGATTTAGATAAACTTTAGCAAACGACTACATCAGGCTGCTTGCTGGATATGTGTGTGTATGTGTGTGTTGGCTGGCGTACATATGTGACTAAATAAGGATATCATACGGATGAGTGTTGTTGATACAGTTTGTTTGTCTCAGCAATTAAATTTTCTTTTACTTTCTCTCTGCAGAAATATTTTCCAAAATGGAGTACAAAAAATAGAAAAAAAACTGCAAATAGTGATAGAAAAATAGTTGAGAAAAACTAAAGTAATTCAGTTTTTCATTTTTCAAACACATTTCCGGTAGTTCTAATGCCATACAAACTTTTTAATTAAAAGCGTACAGGAAAAACACTTACAACTGGAAACAAGAATCGCTTGTGAGTACCTCGTCGTCGTTGTCGTCATATTTATTACAGGCAACGTTAAAAAAAAGAGAGCAGCAGTTTAATATCTTTTTTTGAAGAATGCATTTCATATTCAATATAAAATATATTTTGAAAGTTTCAATGAATTTTGTTGTAATTTTTCATTATTTTTTGCTTCTTAGTTTTATTGTGCATATTTTTATTATGAGTTCCTCTTTTTCCTTTTCTGTAAAATGTAAAATTTTTTTGTTTACATTCACATTTAGATCAACAACTCTGTGAGAGAGTGTATTTGTTTGTATCAACAACTTTTGTTTTGTACAACATGTTGTACATATATACTGTATTGCAAGAAAATGTAATTTGTTAAAAAAAAACACTACGACATCACAATTTAAAATGTAAAAACATAAGACGAAAATGAGGTGAGCTTAGGCGAATACACGATACCCTACACTATAATGTAGTGCTAGAAATTCAGGTCTGCTTTTGCTGCCTCAAAATTGGGTGCAGTCATAGAACAGGAGGTAAAATAGAGAACAGTCTGGCAAAGCAATGTATAAGACTGTAGTCGCAGTAGTCTAGTAGGTAGTGTGTTTGTTTATTAGACGTGAGCCCACGGTTAGACATTTTCAACAAAACAAAATATGAAAAAATATTTCTTCTGTGAATGCCTCTCAGTAGATTTCTGGCCAAAACTCTGAGAGTAAATAAAATTACTATGAAAAGTTTCTCAAAAATCTATCGTTCTGAGTTGGCTTGAAACTGTAGGGCCCAAAATCCTGCATAAAATTAACACACACAGCATAAGTGGTGTGAGAAGCAAGGTTGTAATCCTGACTTAAGGATTGTAATCCTGACTCAATGGTTGTAATGACCAATTATATGTGTGTGTATGTATAGGATTCCAATACAGCCTTCGGCTATCAGCATTGGCAGGGAAAATAGTAAGGTAAGGCTAGATTAGGTCAATCGTTTAATGAAAAAAAACTGAAGTTTATTACAAGTGCTCTTCCACCTCGACTACTCACTTTCGAGCAGTTTAATATCACGAGAACAGTCCGTTTAGAGAGTAAAGGAATAACTCGAATTTTTTCGCACCAACTGGAAGATTTTGAGCATGAGGATGATATCAATAAAGTATAATACAACATCAACAATTTCTAAAATTTGAAATTATGCAGGAATAGCGGAGCTAGATCAGCGATTACTGTTTGAGAATAAACAGCGATAGCACAGAGAATATTATTAAATTTAAAACTTGAATTGAAAACTTTGTAGACTTTTAGTCCTTCAAATGCCGTAATTATTTTGCGGTTTTTATGTTTTAATCCGTAACAGACTCTCAAGTGCACCCATAGTGTATTCTTGGTGTTAATTTTGCTTCGTTTAAGCTCAGGAAAACCGCGATTGATTTTCCTGGTGCAAAACAAGACAAGTTTTGGATTATGGTACTTAACCTCTGGCCGAAATGGGGCCTTAGACTTAGACTATTAGGTATTCGACTTGACCTGTCCTGATTTTAATTAATTTCAAGTTGAAAATAGCTCCACAGCAAATGCTTTATATGCGTTTTTATTAGCTTCCATATGTTCTATGTTGCATGAGGTTGCATCTGTTTTCCGATGGGCTACCTTGCGGTATTGCCAACAAATCTCTGTCATTAACGAGATGTTCGGCTCTTAAAGGGTTTGACAGGTTCAAGTTCTAAAGCTCAGTATTTCAAATTATCGTGGGACAAACGCTTAAAGGTCTAGAAAAACTATAACACTCTCTTTTATCCTCCTTTCAAAATACTGATTGTAGTGTAACTGTTTATCGGATAATAAATTTGGAAAACATCCTTGAACTCAATGTTTTTTTATATTGAAATCGACAATATTCAGAATGTAGTTGTAAATATTTGTATACATGTACAGTGCATTATCTATGCATGTATGTATATGTAAATATATCCAACATATCAGTGTATGTGTAAATAACTATACGTTTGTATGTGTGTCTTGTGTTCACATTGGAGGCATGTTTTCTATGTTTTATGATCAGAATATAGTTTATTTTCTTGGTTGTCATTGTTATTGTTGTTGTTATTTGTTGTTATTTAACATTTGGCTTATGAACACATACAAACATGCAATACATACATACATATATGCATACATACCAGCCATATTGTTTGTGTGTTTGTATTTAATATGCTAGAGTTGCTAAATTGCATTAAAAATTTAAAATAAATCTTGAGAATAGACGGTAACACCTCTTAGAAGGATAAACGAGGCAAATATTTATCTTCCTTGAAACCACATAAAATCATATGAACCAGGCACCAGGTATAGACGACATCAATCAGGAAATGTTTAAAGAAGCGATAATCCACCCCAAGATGATTAAAGACTTCTTGTTTTGTATGAGAAGGGATTCATAATTTAACTATCAAGAGAAAGGAGATCTCATAAAATGCAGAAACTGACTACAGTAGTCTCCAATTCAGTAGTTTCAAAAGAGTTTGTTAAGTGGAATGGTCATGTCCTGGGAAAATCCTAAAACGACATATACAGAATGGTGATTAAATAGAATCCTCAAGCAAATAGAAGACGAAAAAGGTGAAATTCAGTCCTCTAAATGTCAGTATTTTATCACAGATCTTTACAACACTGCATACCATACACGATACATATATTCTCTATATTTTCGATGTTACTGATAGTTTCCCGAAACTCCTTTCCAATATGTACACTGGCAACACTGAATGTATATTCATATGTATTTGAAATATACTGAATATTTGTTGTGCTAATGGAAAATTCATTTATAAACACATACACATGCTCTTATCGTACCTATACGGTACCACACATTCTAATGCTTGTTTCCCTAGTTACGTTAGTGGGTTCATGTTGTACATATATCAGGGGGACAGAAGTCACTTTCGGCACTCCAAGCCATACATAGAGAGGAACACTTAGAGCGAAGACAGACGTTGACACCAACTTGCTACGAGAACATTACCTTACTTAACTAAGGCTTGTACAATGGGTCAATTCGATCTCCGGGTACTGTACTTGTCTTAATTGACAAGTACACGTCTTTTAACCTAACCTAACTAAGGCTTCGACTCTGAAAAACAAGCCTTTACCTATCAGCATTGACAAGTTAAATAGTAAAGTATGGCCAGATTAGGTAAGGTGGCGGACACCCTTAAAGGAAGAGGTCCCAATAGTACTCACAAAATAATTCAAAGCTATGCATGTAAATGCTGAACTCTGGGTTTTATACAACGAAAACTTCCCAACTCAAAATGACGACAATTGCGTAGGTAATTGTGCATCACCGTCTATCAGTCTAGAAAAAGTTTACGACATCTTGATAAAGTTAGAAATGGGACTAAAAGCAAGGCGAGCTACACGTCTAACTGGTGACCTCAAAGCTTAGGAGATAACACAGGAAAGTTTTAAAACAGAAGCCAGAAAGCACCGCGCTGCATTGGGTCTCATTAAATATGTTTGGCATGTAAGAACTAGATTGATGAGGGGCGCTTAAGAACTCTCGTTCTCGGATCGAACCCCGTAAAATGGAATACAACAAGTGATTATCTGATAATGGATATAAATAACTAGATACGCGGCATGCTTGCACGGTGGAAGTAAATGGAAATGGAACACGTCAGCATTGGTATAGTATGGGACGATGTTTACATCCAATGCACAAAGATCGAAAATATGCCTGAACAAACATTCGGCACAAGAAATGCGTGCTTTCAATGCGTCAATGTCCATATAAAGGTATTTAACGAGAAGACAGCCCGGTTGTTAGTTAAGAAACCACACTGCCTATATATGGAAAACTTTTCTTATAGAATAGAAGAATAGCGCCATAAGAGCGGAATATCTACTGCATATGATAGTAGAAAGTTGTGGTGGCCAAGTCTCGTGAGGATAAATTTCGAATTTAACTAGCAAAGACAAAAACCAAAATTTTTTAACAGAGCCAATGTTAAAGTTAACAGATTAATGTTAAAGGTTTATCAAAAGATACATAAAATGGTCATGCAAGAAATCACCCAAATATATGATAAAAATTGACTTGTGAACGAAATGGAACTCGTGGGCTGGACATCCGTGGTATTAAGGATTCCAAAACAGATGTCCTTACGATTCGGCATTGCTTGGATCCAGAGATATAGGTACCGACGATAATTGTTTTCTTCAAATGAGCAAAATAAAAGTACTTTCTATAATATGAAATGAACTTGTGGAGAACTTCATGTGGACCTCATAGTCCTCCATGGTATCAAGGATTCCAATTCCGGCATTCCTTGGGATTACAGATATAGGCACCATAGCTAATTGTTTTCTTCAAATGAACAAAAAAAAAGTACTTTGTATAAATGTGGCTAAATCGGATGAAAAAATTGACTTGTGAAGGAAATGAACTTAGTAGGCTGGATAGCCATTGTATCAAGGATTCCAAAACAGGTTTCCTTACTGCCGAGTGCAACATTATCGAATTTAGGCCTCTGAAGTATTTAAAGTATTTAAAGTGTAGTGCATACAGTCTAGCAACTGGGGAACGGCACCATTTATCACGCTATCGCTTAGATAAAGGTCTTGTATTTAAACGGAATGTATATCCCAGGTCTTACTATTTTCATAGTTAATCATCATATGTCTAACGTCAATGAATTGGGAATCATTGCCCAGCAGTGCAGAGTTAAAATATGTAAGGACTAGCTGACCCAGCGAACTTCGTCCCGCCCAAAATTTATTTTTTTTTTTATTGCCCAAAACAGGTCGCATTATGTATTTATTGTAATACACTGCATAAAACAGTTATTAAAAAGCTAACTTACTATAAGTGTGTGTGAGTGTACTTATAATCGAAAGCGTTCTAGACAATGAAAATATGATTTATTTAGGATAAAACAAAAGTCTATGAGTTTAATTTTGGTTATATTTTTTTCTTATTTGGTGATTTTTTCACAAATGTTGGTTACAAAATTTTTTTCGTGGCAACACTGTTTCAGAAGAATAAATAAAAAATTAGTCAAATAACAAAAACGCACGATGAGAACAATTGAGAACATTGTTACGCTCTTGGTTTCTTTATCTTTCCCTTCTATCTTTCCTCCCTCGTCGTGAAATATTTTTGAAAAATATTCCAAAATATACCAAAATTCACATTCTTTATACTTTATTTTCTTTGGTTTTATACATCAGGAATCATAGATAGCATACTTTAGGGGTAACTATGCGTATGAGTAATATATTTCAAATGCAATTAAATATTAAGTATGTAGTATGTAGTATACATGGGCATGGCCCCTCGCTCATTTGGAATATCAACATAAAAAGTAGCCTATAACTCCTTCCAGACATACAGGAAGATACTGTGAAAATTTCAAGAAAATCGGTTCAGCCGTTTAGTCGTCTATAAACTTCAAACATACAAACATACAAACATACAATCAAACACACACTCATTTTTATATATAAGAAGATGTATGCTATTATTTGTACTGCTAAAATGTTTTTGAGATTTTTAAACAAAAGCAATTGCAATTATTATAAAATTTCAAGATTATTTATTAATAAATTAACAAACAGAAGAGAAGGAATGAGAGGGAGAGAGAGAGAGAGCGAAAGAATAAAATATTTTCAGAAACAATCTGATATTCGAATAACTTGTTAAATGCATTTTAAATGGCTGTTTATTTATAACAATAAAATTTTCAAAAATAAACTCTTACTTATACTCGCACATATATGTACATACGCTCACATGCAGTTATTTAAATATGTACAACACATTTAATATACATTCACACACGTACAGAGAAATAAAAAAAAAAACTACAGCAGAGCAGAATGCAAGATAAATAACCAGAGTCCATTGCAAAAAAGTCCATTTATTTTGAAAATTTGTGGCAGAATAAAATAATAATTTTTGGGGTAATGAAAAGGATAGAGAAACACTAACGTATGGCAGTATGTCAGAGTTAAAGATAGCAGCACAACAGGAGGTTAGTGTGTGATGAAAAGTCGTAGCATCTTGATTTAAATACAAATGAGTATCAGTATCCATCCAAACAAGTAAATACTGAGACTGGCATACGTATGTACGTAACGTTTGCTTTCAAATTGTATCGTTTACGGCAACATGCCACACAGAGTTATTGTATGTTTGTTGATTGTAATTTAAATAAAGATTTTCAAATATTCAACAATAACTTGTTTTTTAAATTACAAACTTTTGTTAAGTGCTTACAGCAGCTAAAGCAGAGGTAATAAATATAAAAACTCATGTGATAAATTTCGTTTTATTTTAAGGCAATCTGCTGAAAGGCTTTTGTTACCAAACATGGCTAGAAATTATTTTGGAAAAGGAAGATTCAAATTAAAACTCAATTTAATAAATTCAAAGGAAGAGTACATGCTCAATAAAAGTTTAAATATTTTCTTCGATTTTACAATGGATTTCATTAAATGGAGTTAAGACAGGCACACTTTTGCAATGCGTTAAGGCATCATATCCTCATTTAAAGATTTGGAATCAATGCAGTTGCACTTTTTAAATCGTAAATAGAAACAAATTAATTTCTACTAGTTAAAGCATCGCTTGCGGCCTGATAATATGATGTATCGTAGAGACAAATGTAACTTCAAATTCAAAAGACGTGTGAAACGTGCTTGAGGTTGAAAATATTTATGGTGTATTGGAGACATTATTTATGTTTCGACTTTAAGCTGCTTTAATGTGCAATCATTCTAAATCTTCTACTATATTGATTTGCCGTGAATTACTGACCATTTGCATATACTCCTGTAGCGTAACAGTAAAACAAAACCACAATCCTTAGACTACAACATATCACAGGAGCTGAGAAGTTATATGGATTTACGGATGCCTATTTACGTCTAACATACTAGCGGTTATAATATTATAATCTACGAGGTATGTTCAAAAAATAATTTTCTTGCCGCCGTGGACTAGTAGGTAGTGTGTTGACTTATTAAACGTGACGCTACGGTTCAAACATGGCATCTCAGACGAAACGAAATATGAAAAAATATTTCTCCGGTGACTTTCAGCAGATTTCTGACCAAACTCTGAGAGTAAATAAAATTGCCATGAAAACTTTTTTTAAAAATCTGTCTATTGGAATCGACTTTAAATTGTAGGCTCCGCCATTCAAGTATAAAATTAACACACACAACATAAGTGGTATGGGAAACTAGGACGTAATTCTGACTGAAGCGTTGCAATAACCAACTACGTATGTATGTATGTACATATGTATGTATGATACCCAACATAACAGTAATGAATGCTCTGAATTCTATTTCCTGTTACTGAACAGTCTTTTACGGAATGGAACGGGCTAATAATGCCATCGAAATCTGTAACAACTTTTTCTTGGTTAAATTGAATTCCATTAACGTTCAGATTCTTTTCTTTGGCTTCCTTATGTGATTGAATGTAGTGTTGGGATCCGTTTTTAAGCTTTGTTGAAAAAATTTGTATCACTAAGTTCCGCGTTTTTACGAGTTGCTGTACCCTCGATTATAAAAAGTAACTGTGCCGTGTGGCATTATAGCTTTTGGCTGGCTAGTCCGTTTTAAATAAAAAAACATTTTATTTTCTTGTGATGCGGAGTATAAATTTTAAAAGATAACAAAGCAAAAATTAATTAAAAAAATTTAATATGCTTGCGCTTGAGTGCCCTGGTAGTGTAGTTTGCTAGACTTTTAGCGTAAGGGTCGTGGGTTCAAATGCCACCAAAGGCTCTGATCAGTTACACTGCATTGAACATAAGTTCTAGGTTATCTAGCTCTTAATAATTATAATATAATTTGTAATTGTATTGTAATAAATTAATAAAGAAATATGCTTGTGCTTACATATGTACTTAAAAATACAAAAAAAAATTAATTTTCCAAAATCATAATTTAATATTAAAACAACAATAATTTACAATCATTTCCATTTAAAACTTTAAATATTTAAATGGTATTCGTCTATTATGGGTCTATAAATTTTGCAGACAAAACATTTATTAGATAACATAAATTAAATAATGATGATAATACCGATGTGGTGGTGGTGGTGGTCCCACAATGGCAAACAACATGGCATTTATGATTAAATACTCGCATATGGCGAGGACGAAAGACAATAGAATTGTTTTGTGAAGTCATAAATATAAGTTAAGTTGTGATATTCAAAATAAATTTCCCTTGAATTCAGAATATCAATAATTTATAAACAAATAAACAAATTGCTTAGGAACTCTTTTTTGTTTACTCGCTTATGTGCACAAATACAAATGTATTCACATGTATGTATATAAACAGTTATAAAGAAGACGACAGTCTAAATAGCCCAAGAGAAAATTGTTTTGAATTCCCTGAACATGTTTTTCTGTAATTTATAACATTTAAAGAAGAGATCACATCGCAGAGAAACAAACACACTCTACAGGAATAATGTTATAAAATATAATCACAGGATATTTGTTGTCGTTTTTTTTTTGTAAATTACAATTATTTTGTTAAAACGAAATAACAACTCGTTGTCGACATAAATTTCAATTGCAAAATACATGACAGTTTCTCTTATTTCGCCTTGAGATTAAAAAGCCATTAATTGATGGCTGACTGCCGTGTTTTTCTTGGAAGGTTTAATAAACTATTGAAAATTGTCTGAAGAAATTTAATATTTGTTTATATTCTTAAGCTAATTGAATACACTCACGTTCACAAACACACTCACAATGTTAATGTTAGAAAGCATTCTGCTCAGTGTTGAATTTCAATGTCATGTATTGTTTTGTATGCAAAAGTGCTTTTGACAACAATACATACAAATTTCAGCTTTTAATTGAAACAAAATATCCTATGTGTACGTCGAATTTAATAATTAATTTGAATTGAAAATCCATGTCACTTTGTATTGATTTCTTTGGCCTTCCGTTTCGGTCTTAATGACTCAATACATGTATTTATTTTGTAAATATATTCATTGGTGCCGAGAATCTTTTCCAAATATTGTTCATGGTTTTGTTTAGCAATGCCTCTTCAAACAATACATTCATATGTATACTCAGTAAGAGAGAGGAAGAGCGAAAGTTGTTTGTTTGCCAAAAAAGAAAAAAACCAATGAACAAGAATATTGTTTAAGGCTAATCAGCTTAAATGTCGTCATTTGTTGTTTTTATTTTATTATTTCGGTATAATTTATATTTAAATTAGATTTGATTTGTTATCTACGAGTGATGTCGGATTTTTTATATAGGCATTGTTTGTATACTTGCCCCGGAGTGGTAGTCTGATGTCTGGCAATTCTATCAAATGTTTTCAGCATTAAATGTGTATCATAGGTGGCCATGTCATCGCGCTACTTTTTGTGTTTAAGTACAGCTACGTCGCCAAAAAGCTGTCATAGCTCATGATTTATACATATGAATAGAACAGTTACATTTGTTTGCGCAAGTACTCAAGAAGCTGCGCCATATATATAGAGCAGCAAGCCATTTTAATGAATGGGGCAAAACGCATATTGTTTGTTGAAGGGGACCCTCCATATACGATCGACCTTTTCATACCTGTCAGATTACTGCAACTGTCTGCTTTTCTTTCTTTAAAAATTTTGGAGCTTAACGAAACGCTCCGTTCTTGAATACGAAATGGCAAAGTGGTTTAAGTTTAACAACATTTTTCAGACATTTTCGTTGGATCCTCGACCTCGAGTATGAAAAAAAAAATAAAAATGGTTTAAAAAAATAATATGAAAATGGATCGAAACTTTTATACTTTCGGAGAGGATTTCTTTTTAATTGAGAAACAAATCTTGTCCATTCTCTTGTCTACATCTTGTAGAGCAATTCTAAGAGGAAACGTTTAGAAATTAATATGTGTATCTAGTGATTTGCTATACAGGTAGAGGCTAAGATAGTGTGCAGCATTGCCATGAAACGTAAAATTTCTTGTACTTTTCCAAAGAGAAATCAGAACTTATGAATGCTCATTAAAATGAGTAAGAAATGGTACTTGTTCGATTCCTACTCTTTTAAAGAAAGATCACTTATACACTAGCTAACAACTGAACGAAACTAACAGCTGCCCTCGCAAATTTTGCTTTAGGTTTTCACGGCTGTATAACATTTAAGCAATAATTTAGAAGCAGTGATCTATATAATGCCTGGTTGTCGATTAATAAACTTTACCCTGCTTCACACCTTCTTCTTTTCAACTGTAAGGTTGCTATTGTAAGACCAATCCTAAAAAAGTGAGGGTATTGAGTCTGGAAACTACCGTCAAACAGCTATTTCTTCCATACTCCTCCCATATTCCTCCGAAAGGATGTTAACTTGCCTAATATCGAAATTCTAATAACTTGATCGAAGGCAGATATTACGGTGTCAAGGCCCCCTCTAATGCCGCCCCGTTGGCTTTATTCTACGAGATGTTTGTAAGAATAGGGCTGTGCTGTGCTGACATTTCCGAAACACTTGACAGAGTGTACTTTCATCGAAACTTATTGTACTTGGCGTTGGTAATCAGTTTCAGGGCTTATATTCAGTTTTTATGGCGATTGCTCCATGCGGATGGTTATTTATGGGAATATATTAGCTAAGGTCAGGTTAACTCTAAAGGATCACAGGTTTTTTTACCCCCTTTTTCACATAGATCTTGTTTTTCGAATCAAAAATAATAAGTAATTACTTTTTAATTCTATTTTTTAATCCTATATAACGAAAGTAATTGAATGTTTAAATCCCTCAAATATAATTAATAAATAACTTAATGCCTTAAATCCCAACTATATCCATCATTGAACAATTTAATTTATTTTAATATATTCTCAAATATTTATTTTCTTATCCTTACTTTTAACTTGAGTTACATCGCTTACACCAATTTATACGTACAGTATCGGGCAAAACAAAAACACCTGCTCTGCAACAATTCATACTGCAGAGAAAAATTTTCTAATAAGAATGGTGTTTAAAGTTCATTGGAAAAAAATATAAAGAAATAATAATAAAAACAAAGTTTGACCAAATCTGTGACGTCCTTTACATATTTGATGTGTTTCGTTCAAAAGCCCTTGCTTTTATTATGTCTGCACATCTTATAGTATTTTTATTGTTTTTGAAGAAAATTGCATAGATTTAGTTCAAGTAATTAATATATTTTCTAGCTAACCAAGATGGTAGTAGCGTCATCGGTTGTTGCTGAAAAACAAAATTTTTGGATGTAAGACCAGAACTTTTGTTGATTGCGACCTACGTTTTCTTCGTAATTGACATAATTTCGTCGCTGTTGTCTATGTTCTCGAAGAGCAAAGGTCAGGCGGCTTCCTAACTGGATTATTTGGAGGTTGATTGAACTCCTGATAACAATTTTTTCCCCTTTTTCTGGAGTTTGAAAACATGGATGACTGAGGTTTGTAATTGAGGAGCTGAACCAATACAACATGCCACCTCATCAATACATACATAATTAGTCATTACAACTCTTTTAGACTACTGCGACTTTAATTTTGTGTACATGAAATGAATCATAATATTCACAGTGTGGTGAATAAGACCTATACATACATACTAATTGGCCATTACAACCCTTCTGTCAGGATTACGGCCTAGCTTCTCATCTAAACCTATACATCTACAAAAAAAAAAAAAATCACCTCCAGCTTATAACGGTTCCGATCTAACGCGCATATCATACACTCTTTGCTTCTTACAACATCTTAACCTCCTTATACCCTCATTTTTGTTGATGTTATGTTTTGATTTATCGGAAAATTCTTCACTTCTCACTCTTTACATTCACGTTTTGCTTTTGATGATTTAATAGATATCCAAGCAGCCTACTTCTCTGCTCATCTTCTAATTTCAGTTCTTTTCTAATTTGTTTAGAAGAATTTGGAGAGTAACAATGATTGAAGTTACGTGAAGATTCCAGCCTATATAACAGTAACGATAACACTTCGTTGATATTGTAGAATTAATCAATGGAATTAAGAAAACAAGTTTGTAAAAGAACACTGTAGCAATTAGTGAAAGTTTGAGCTTAAAAATGCCACAACGTGGATTAAAAATAAATTTAGAATTCATTAAACCTTTTCAAAAGAATTCACAACAACTTGTCAAAGAAAGCTTCATTCAGCAAAAAAAAAAAAACAGATTAAAAATATTTAAACAAATTTATCCAAGGATGATGATTTACTTTTGTTCAATACTGTTTATATTAAATTGTCTGCACTCCTTTACGGTGTGCTATACTTTTTACTACAAGGTTGTATGAAATCTATGTTTACAAAAAAAAAAAAAAGTGAAAAAGAATTCGTTGGAATTTATTAAAGGTCCTTCTCCTTTTCTCCCCCTTCTCTGCCCCATCTATTGGATAAAATTCTAGAAACAATGCATAGTAAATATATTTTACAAAGTCTGGTCGAAATTACTGCATCAAAAGCAACAACAATTACATTATCAGGACCCCTTAACTATACGGATAGAAAACATTCAGGCGAACAAATACATACATAAAGGGTTACAATTTTGATTACAAAAGATTGTGAATGTAAATGTATGCAATATAATCAAACTATTACTCTTCACTTCCCGCTCTCCTTCTCTTACTTTTTGCCTTAATTTCTTTGTATTAAATCTCATGTGCTGTAAAACACAATCACACAAATGCATACAAAACGGTTTTATATCAGACAACGCAAAATATTCGGTTTGTGAGTGTATGTGTGATTGAGGAAATAAGAGAAACAACATTATTGTGTGCAAATGCAAAGAAAGTGTGTGTGTATGTATTGTGTAGTGTGTGGCCATACTCTTGTTTGCATGTGTAAATTGCATGCTTTGCATAATTTTCAAAATATACTTGCATACTTTGCAGCAACAGCAAACATAAATAAAAAAATTATAACAACAACAATGAAGAAAAAAGTAACATAACAACAATAAAAATTGTACAACGAGGAGGAATGAAAATGAGAGAGAGAGAGAGAGAGAGTGAGGAGGAAATATCGTGATAACAGTTTATGTTTTAGCACGTTTTCAACACAAATAACAAATAAATTTCAAAAAACAAAAACAAAACCAAAAAAAAAAAAGAAAATGTTTTACAACACATGCAATATTACTCCTTCATCCTCTCTCTCACCATGTGTATACTATAAACACATCAGCCAATATGTGCGTGTATATGTGTGCATATTGTAATGTATTGTTGCATATTTTAGGGGTTGCAAACGAGGTGCTGTTTTACTGCATATTATAGAGCGGGAATAAGCTGTTGTTATTGTTATTTGCATAAATAATGTCAACGAAAATGTTTATCAAAATATTTATGTTTTCTTACTTCTTCTCTTAAATTCATTGTATTTATGAGTACTTGTACTACCATGCCATTAATAATATGTGTGCATAAAAAAGAGTTATTTTGTTCGAACAATATTTTCCGTATCGATCATCATGTCTTTTGTAAAACATATTCAATACAAAACATTAATTTGTCATCTGAATACAATGACAATAATAATAATTTATCGAAAATGTTGTTGAAAAAAATAAAGAAAACATATTGAAATTATAAAAAAGTTTAGCAGACAATAGTAAATGTTTTGAGTGACATAGCAATTGTAAGTAGATGACAGAAAATCTATTGGAACTAAATGTGCAGTAATTAGGTTTTAAAGTTTAGGAAAATGTGTAAGATCCGATGAGGTGAGACTCTGATGACATGATAATGACTGTAAATTTAAGGCAGGTAAACAGATTATGATGTATAATTGCATGGTTAGCTATCTCGTACGTACTATGCTACAATGAACAGGTGTAGTTATCAACATTCCCCGATATGCTCTGTAGGTCATTTAGGAGTAATCCTAAATGCATTCGTGAGTTATGAGAACGAGAGACTGAGATGCTCTGTGAGCCCTTTAGGAATAATTCTAATTCTGTCTGAGTTAAGTACCGACAATTACAACAACGAATTATATTTTAGAAATCTCATACCAAAATTACAGAGAATTTACAACATCTGAACCAGAATTTAAATTAGGTTTTAGAACCAAGTCGATAAAATCAATTCATGTTTTTGTAGTCAGTTTTACTAATTTGTTGGCCTGTTAAATAACTTGGATTTACAATGTTTGACGAGACCGATAGTAGAATAATGAGAAGGACTGTCGTAAATGTTGCGAGTATCGCACATTTTGAGGAGTTTGGTCGGCCATGGCTTCTAAAGCCTGGAGTATCAACCTCTAGTGATATAGTTGTGAAGAAAACTAACTTCTATCTGATGGAAAAGGTCCCCATTTTTATTAACTTCAAAATTGGTTTTGCCTTCGCTAAGTTTAATAAATTTTTTATTTGTTTGAAAGACGTATTGATGCCATTACATGTGCAATATAACATCGTTCAATGGCTTCTCTGGGTGTTGCCTATGACTCTGGCTAAATTTAAACGATGACATGGGTAATGTTGGCTTTGAGGACTGCAGTGGTTTGAGAAATATACCCGCGGCTTAAGAATGCATCACAAGAAAAGGATTAGGACGAGGTCAATCACACATCACCTACGCGCGAAGTAAACATGCTCTCAAATGACTCGTACAGGATATTCGATGTGGCATAAGTTGTGTGGCATGGAGCACCGTGTTGTAGAAACCGCATATCTTTGGTGTCCAGGTCATCCATTTTAATAATCATAGACCTATAGTGCTCGCCATTGAAAGTGATGGTCTGTCATATCGACTTATTAGGTATGTATTGGACGCTCTTGAATCTCATGTGGATTGGTGTCGTTCCGAATTCGAAAGATTCGCTTTTTTACGTAGCCAATAATTCAGCTTCATTCGTCAGATTGTTCTCTACTTAATAATATACTTTTCAATAATATACGACTATCTCAACGAGGTAGCAGATTGATATGATGTTTGTACTAGGACATAGAGACAATCTGGGTAATTGTAGAGCGGATGAACTGGCTAGACGGAACAGAACAATCGAACTCTCTGATGAATTCTCGACATTGGGAATTCCTGAAAGCCCGCAAGCTTATAATTGACAATGCAATCGTGCGCCTTGCCAACAATAGATGTGAGGCTTCAGACATGGGCATAACACGACAGTTATGCTTGAACTCGAGAGAAGCTGACTCAGCACTATTGTCGGGGTTATTGCGTGGCATTGCATTATAATATGCATGCGTAGCGCATTGGTCTTGGTCACCTTGCAAATGATTGCTGTAGAAGCTGTGCAGATTAGGAGGAGGATGCGACTGTCCTTCACCTACAGTGTACATGCCCAGCACTTTGTCGGAGTAGAAAGAGGCTCGTGGGTGCTTACTATATGGTGAATCTAGATGAACTGTCATGCATCGATATTGGTAGCCTGAGTTACTGCATCGGAAGTTTCGAGTGGTTCCTTGATTAGAGCAAAATGGTGAATTGTGGAATAACAGTGGGCCCTGTGTGTGGGCTAAGTGTGTCCACTCATAACTCCTTGAAGTGGAGTGAAGTGGAACCTTGGTTTTACTGTAAGTTTGTTAAAGTTTTCTCAAACAACATAATCATCTGAATTTCATTTTGAACTCAAAATCGTTTCTAACACAGCTTCAGTTAGAAGAGTTTTATTCAATATTGTTTGTATTTATTTTGTAGATCTACTATTTTAAACTGTTTCTTTATCTGCATTTCTAATAAATAGTTTGTGTGTGTGTGTGAAAATCAAACATTTTTAATTTAAATTTCAAACTAAAGTGTGCGAGCTCAACTATTCGAAAAATTCGCTTTTTTCTGTGAAATCTGCCTGCCCACTTTCGTTCCAATTTAATTTCTCTCTTTGTCATTGTGTCAATCAGTTGCAAAACTGATACTCTCGTATATGCTGCTGTTGTTTTTGTTTTTCTATCAAAATCGTTTTCTAAGTTGACACATTTTATTTGTTAATGCAACAAAATATTCCGAATATTTTGTATAAATATTTACATGTTTCAATGACTATTTATTTATCAAAAATAGAAAAAAAAAATTATAAAAAAAAGAGAGAGGAATTTAAAAGAGATGCTAAGAAGATTAGTTATTTGTTTCGTTTGTATCTGTGTGTTAACGTTTATATGGCAAAAACATTCATTCGACACAATTTTTAAAATGGCCAACAGGATAATAACATACAAATTTAAATGCATTCGAAGAGAAATGTCCTCTCTCTCTCACACACACATACACAATTAAATTAAAATGAAATAAAACTTTTCCAATTACAATGTTTTTTCTTTTCTTTTTTGCTTTTGACAAAGGATACCCTATACAATACAAAAATTGTTAGTTGGCTCGTTCATATGCCAGTGAGTTTTTTATTTGCCAAAAGCCAGCAAAACATACGAATATTTTTATACGATTTATTTTAGAGGCTTAAATAAATCAATAAGAATTTTGTTTCCCATTGAAAAAATAATAATCATTTAATAGAACAATATGACGACAAAAAGTATGCGTTTTTTGCAATTTTTTTATCAGGATAAAAAATATTCGTGTCTGAAAATTTCTTCTTTCGTTCGGAGTCAACTATAAACTGTACACTGTAAACACACAGCATAAGTGGTGTGAGAAGCTAGATCGTAATATTGATTCAAGGGTTGTAATGACCAATTGTGTATGTATGTAGTCCCTTCTTTACAGCTAGTTTTCGCCCACTCTTTTGCACATTTTGAGAAGTACATCCCTGTGATAACTTATGAATGTTTGCTTTCAAATGATCCAAAAGTAGGTGATTTTGTACATATATAGACACGTCCGTCACAAAACAATGTAAAGGAGTCAAATTTCATAGTTTTGTTGGCAGATAAATTACGGCCAATCACAAAATTAATCCTTCTGGAAATTTCTAATGCAAAAATTTCAAAATCAGTCGTATTCTACTACCATATAAGGCACAGTCTAAGGACCTTAATTAAAAACACAAAAAAAAATCAAATCGCTTATCAGAAGACAATAGCGTTCTGAGTTGACGATAAAAGCACTTCCAGTCGTCGAAGTCACCGATGTCTAGAAGGTAGTGTGTTGGTTAGTAGACGTGAGACCACGGTCAAAACCTGGGTCAGACATCTCGAACGAAATATGAAAAATATTTCTTCGGCGATTTCCTTTCAGCTGATTTCTGGCAACAACTCTGAGAGCAAATAAAAGTGCCAGGAAAACTTTTCACCTTTTAAAAATTCGAATTTTTTTCCACCAAAAACCAATGCTTTACTAACACACGAAATTTATTTTTATTCAGTTTCTCCAAGCGAAGAAAAGTTGTTTCACTCAAACTGCTTTGTCGCTCAAACTAACGGCGGACCGACGGCAGTAAAACTTGCATTTATGCCTTCTGAAGTCGCGGTAGATTAACAGGTAGTAAGTTGGACTATTAGAAGAGAGACCGTGGTTCAAAACCCAGCTTAAACATCTCAAGGTCGACGTTTAAACTGTAGGTCGACGTTTAAACTGTAGGTCACATCACTCATGGGTAAAATTAACGCACTCAATATGTGTGATGTGTGAAGTTGGGTATTAATCGTGGCTAAACGGTTGTAGTGACCAAATAAGTAAAAAATTAAGTTTTTTTAAAAGGACTGAAGGGTTGTAATGATCAATTATGTATATGTTATTGAGACTAAACATCTATGAGATCTGAAGTGCAGTTTGCATCTGATGTCCAGTATATTGGAATACCAACTAAATGAGCATTGCATTCTATTTCAGCATTAGTTTTGAATAACGCGTTTTGTGTTATGTAATCTGGAGTTCGAAGTTCCTTCTGCAGCCTTACTTACTATTTACCGTGGGGGTTATATGCAGTTGGTATTAGTAGATTTTAAAAATTAGAAAATAGTTGAACAAAAATGAAATTTTTATTTATTTTATAACATTTTGGGTGCCCTGGTAGTCTAGTGGGTAGTGTGCTAGACTATTAGCGTGAGGGTCGTGGGTTCGATTCCCACCAGAGACTCTGGTCTGTGACACTACACCGAGCATATGGTCAAGTTACTCCGTTCGTATATAATTAGAATATAATTTGTAATTGTATTGTAATTAATTAATAAATAAATAAATATAACATTTTTATCCTTCCCTCAAGATATCTTTTGATTTTGTTATTTATTTTTCATTGTACATATTAACATTATTAGCAAAAACAAAACAAACTAAAAATTAATAGGAAACAACACTACTTAACACATTTGTTGCAGGCTATTTCTCATAAATTCAGCATTTTGTTTATGATTAAAATTATAAATCTTATCTCACGGTAAAACATACTTTTTTTTTTAAATATCGTATAATTTATAACACATACTATTTTAAATCTTCCTTTATTTTGATTTTCACACTGTTTTTTAGACTCCACTTTTTTCCCCAAATTTATTAACATATGCATATTAAAATCGAGTGAAGAGAAAAAAGACAAAAAATGGAAGAGTACGAGTATAAGGGTGAAAAAACGAAATTTTCATTTACTTGTATATCCTGATTAAGTTCATTTTATCCATGATAATAAATATTACAATTGTGGTTGACTATTGCACCGCATACAATGGCGGCAGGCAGCATAACCAGGACAACAGAATAAGCGAATGTAAAAAAAACAACAACAACATAAAAAAACAACAAAAAATAAAATCCCACCATAGTTTATGGTTTTTGGGAAATTGTAAAAATACCTTTACACAAATAAAAAAACAACAACAACAACAATAAAAGCAACCATGAGAATAACAGCTTTACCACCATTAACATTTTTATGCCACTTGCATTGCGGCATTTCCAAAAGTGGCAACGACAATAACAAAATTTAAATACGTTTTTTGCAGTTTCAGCATTAACAAAACTCTACGAAAATATAAAAGATCAGCTTATACGAATTGCAAAGGCACTACCATTATCATGCGCATATAATGATACGAAAATAACTGACTTTTGCAAAGAAATTTTCGCATCCCTACTTCTACGCCTCTCGAAAACTTTACACCGAACTAAATACATTCCCTTTTCGGGATCAAAGACGGGAGAAGACGAAGAATTTTAAATCATTTTTTTTGAAATTTAAAAATGAAACATCACCAATTCCTCTATAAATAATCGATTCAGGAAGCTTGTCGACATTATCAGCGAATAATCATAGGAAGGCCAGTTAGCGCCACGTCTTGAGAAAGAGTGGCACTCAATAAGTCAAGTTCCTCAGCACTACATCCAATACAGTAATATAGATATAATGGAATGTAGGATTTTGTTTACTTTATTATTATAAAAGCAAACTTAGTAGAATAAGTTATTTTTATTCACAGCAAACGATATATGTTCACAGCAAACTAATGAAGTATTGGCTTTATGTAGCAAAAGATGTATGAAGAAAACTGAAAAGAAGTCACAGGTAAATCACGTCAACCACTTTGATAAGTTAACTGGAACGAATTGATCAAAAATTTATAATTCCTGATGATATTAAGTCCGAATTACAATCTATGTAGCTTCTTACACCATCCATGTTGTGTTTGTTAAATTTATCCAATAAATTGGAGAAACATTTCATGAGAGTTTAATTTACTCTCGGAGTTTTTGCCAAAAGACTACTGACAGGAAATTCGCCGCAATTTCGTGTTTCATTTTGTTCGAGCTGTATGTGCTGGGGTTTGAAACAGGGGCTCTCATCTAATAAGCCAACACACGACTTACTAGACTACGGCGAGTGGACTCTACTATATTGTTTATATTATATTCCTTAATTGTCTATAACAAAATATGATTGCGAAACCAGATTTGTGAATACAACAAGAAAATTAAACACCATGACTGTCTTGGCCACAGTAAAATCCAGTTGGTCATGCGACATCAAAACACGCTTTCGATCTCCGTTCTATAGAAAATATTGGAAAGATTCTGTCATGAATAATGGCCTAGATTTTTTAGAGAAAATCGTTAAAGTATTCAAAGACGGCTTAAAATCAGAGGACAAAGTCACATGTTGAATCTTTTCGGATTAGTTGAATCCTAGATTGCTCCTTAAAGTACCCGCATACAGTATAAAACCGAAATAGTAGTTTTCATAATAAACAATCTAAAAGCAAATTTAACATCAAGTGAATTGGGATACACATGTGTTTACTGACATCAATTTGGTAGATAGAATAGATTGATAGTTGGGTATCTAGATATTCAATTGTTATTCAATTGGACGTAGGCGTATTACTAGTGTTTCCTCTGATCACTGCGTAAAATTTCATTCGTTGGAAAAGGATAAATGGGGCATGGAAAAATCTAAAACTGTGTTCCTGTTCTTGTGATTGTTATGTAGGTAGATTGAAGTGGCAGTTTTGATACCAAAAGCTGACTCATAGTGGCCCGTTGTGAGGCCACGTGTAATTGCAGTCCTGTACTGACCAAATTCCATCGAACTTATAGAACAAATTGGTTAGCGCAGGGGCTGTACACTAAAAGCACGATGCTATATCCTTGATATCAATGGATGATAACTTAGTTAAGCTGACAAGGAATAGAGAGTCAAATAACTTTAATCTGCGAATCGCAACAGATGGGCATTTTAATTTGGAAACGTAATTACCTTAGTCGTATAATGAATACGTGTTATAAGCCTGGTTTGACTTCGTCTCTTATTTAAAAATTATTAAATCAAAAATATTTAATTTCGTATGTATATTTGCGTTAAAATCTGCTGATCAGTATGTATAAGCATTTGATGTTTGTTTAAGTTCTCAATCAAAATAATTTGAATGCCAAAGTTAAATGGAAAAACAAAAATCTTTTATGCACAAAGACAATCAATAAAGTTACTTTAAACAAATTTACTTTACTGCACATACCCGTTTGCAGTATATATGTATGTGTGTGTTTGTTGTAAATGCATGTGTTTTTTTTAAGTCTCTATAAAATGTTGCAATATTTTTGGACGATTATGATGACACTGCTAAAGATGGCTGAAGGCCTTTGCGGTCTCTATGATCTGTGGTTTGTTTTCGTTTTTTTTTTGTTTTTTGTTTTCACCAAATCCCTCTCATTCAATGTCTATAAACGTGTTTGTCGTATCCACTTTACAAATAAAAACATAAAAGGATACCCAATCTTATACGCACACAGTATGCACTCACTATCCTGCTATTGATTGATATGGTGCAACTGTATGGTGTGGAATGGGTAATCCTCACATGAATATATAGCATGACATTATTACGCTCATGCATGCATGTATGCTACCATTTAAACTATGATGCATGCATGTATGTATATATGTATGTATTTCGGCTTAAAAGTGTGTGTGTGTGTGTTCATGTGAAATTCAGTTTTGCAACAACAATAACGCTTTTAATACAATAACAATGCAAGACTGCAAAAACAAACACATAAAAAAAAGTGAACGTAATGCATACATTTTTGAGTAACATCAGTGCAAAAAAGGATAATCCATTGATGACACAAAATATTTCAGTATTATTTAATGCTCTCAATATTGAAAAGATTTCACATGTTTTTTTTGTGCTTCTCTTCGCCGTGAACAAGTTTTTTTTATTACAACACAGGTCAAATACTTTATTTTTGATCGTAATAAAAAAAATCTCGGGATTATGAAAACAAAAATAAACATGTGAATTGAGTTAAATAAATTGACCTTTTTTTCTGGTAGACCAGAGATTTGTTTTTAAAATATGTTCTGGGTTATCATTGCATGTTTATACGGTGGGTAAATCATGTTAATTGTAATAAACCTCTGTGCTACGGTGCTGATTGGGTAAAACGTGAGGCCAGTACAGGAAAAAGGCTGAGATGAACCCTAAGCAACTGTATTAAAATATAATTCATCAAAATAATGATGAGCCTTAAAATCTATTCAGTTATAATGCTCTTCGCAGAGTTTGAATACGAAGACGAATGCAAATAGGTCCTCATCTTCATTTGAGTTCTAACACAGATAAGCGGGTGTTGTATATCAGTACTGTCCTCTTTGACTGTGTGGTACTTGATATCAAAAATTACAGGTTTCGGTGACATAGCTTTCCAGGAAGGAGCTGCAATAGTTCTACATTCAAACTCAAACAAAAGTACAATGGAAATAAGCTAACAAACCTAGTCTCGATTGTGATAAAACCGTCTGTCAACATCATCAGGCGGCAGGTCAACTAATCTCTCCAGAGAGTATCTTTCTATACAGGACACTTTCCCTATTTATAAATAACGACAGAGGAAATATATGGTAGTCTCAAACTCCTCTACATAATTGCTATGTAATAAAAAAGTCATGATCTGAAAAATTTAGTCATCATGCATAAATGCCAACGAACCAATGACCACTGATCAATCAGATCGCATCTTAGAATTATGATCACAGCAAATGATTTTTCATGTTCGTAGAATATTCGAAAGTGTAGTGTTAGAGCCTAGATTTATTCTCTCTTCCGTCAAACCAGCATTAAATGCCGTCCAGAGATGTGAAGTAATTTGATATGCACCTATCGTTACTTGAGGTGGGATCAATTACTAAATTCATGCATGAAATGGGTTAATCACAACTTCTCAGTTACCGCTAGGCCATTATGTCATGTGGTAACATAACGAAAAACCATGTGTTCAAGTGAACTTTGATTTAACGAAGCGCTACTGCTCATATCCTACATATGATATTGAAACTCACAATATATGTGTGGCATTGAAATAAATCGGCACGTAAAAGTCAGTATCAAAAAAGGGGAATGGAAGGCACTCGTTTTAATATATTATTGCCTGCTAGAATTGAGGAATACATTCAATGTCTTCTATCATCATACCTCTCTCTATATGTACATTCCTCAAAGCCGGGAAATAAGATTTGCAATGTGTAACGTTTACAATTTTCTTAACTGCAGATACTTTTATAAAGATTTCAAAAACTTAATGTAAGGCAGGTGTGGTCTGAAATCTTTAAAAATAAGACGCTTTAAACCTTAACTACCGATTCACTTTGATTTCTTTAATCGATTTTAAATTCGAAAAGGCAATAAATACCAATGTCTGCATAACTTTTTATTTCCAATGGCAACTTAATTTACAGCGGAATAATTTTTTTTGGCAAATAAATTGAAATTTATTTGTCTACGTGTTTATATTAATTTCTGTGTATAACAACAGCATGTGTATTAAAACCAATATTTGCTGTACAACCAACCAACCCCCCCTCGCATGCATTTTACTACATGTAATCCAATGTATACAACACAATATTTCATAGTATTTCAATACAACATAAATTTATAGACTCTTAAACAAACACATTCGCACCAAACCAATGTGATTACGTTTAGTTCAGATTATCAATAGAAAATAGAAAAAAAAAGAGAGAAAATAAATACGAAAACTAAAAATATTCATAGAAATGCAATACACATATACTGCTGTGCATACATGTTGCAAGCCTCTGTGTGTTGCATAAAAGTTTATAGACTCCAGCTCCAGCTATGCCTTACATATTGGCTTGATTCAATAAAATTTCAATTTTACACGTACAATCATAATAAAACCGTATACAATTAAATTTACACTCTTAAATTTATATTCTCTCTCTATCTCTCTCTCTCTCACTTATACACACTCGCATTGACATTATTTTTCTGTAATTTTTACAGGCAATCTTAGTTGTTCCTTTGCACGTGCATTTTAAGAATTCTCACTTACACGTGCATACATATGCACATACACGACACATACACTCACTCACTCACAGATAAATTGAGTAGCTTTTATGCGTTTTATATTTGCGTTGAAAGAGGTTCGTGAGTTCGTGCGAAAGTATGCATAAATTTGAATAAAATATTGTACGTCAACAAAAATTAATATTGTTCAGCAAGACGCTTGCTTATAAGCCTGTGTAATAGGCGTGCGATAAGGAAATAAATAAAGTTCTTGTGCATAAAAAAGAATAATCGAAACTTGTTTTAAATGCTGATCTTCGATAATAAGAACAACAATTGTGTGGTAAGGAAAATGTGTGTGAAATTGAACGAGCACTTCGTCTATTTCGTGATCAACATAATCGGCCTAGTAATCAAGCAATTCGTGTAGCTTTTTCCGCACTGATTTTACTCTCCTCGATTCAAAATTAACAACAAAACTTTTTCATTTTCACCTTCTTTCAATAACTTCTAATGTTATCTTACTATTTTGCAGACGACAACAATATTTGCCACTGATATTCTTTTAATGGCAGGCCGAGCTCTTTGGAGATTGAGGCGAAAATGCTTAATATGAAGAATATTCTCACGTTCGACTTACAGTTAATACTCGAATGGGACCCTATGAATAGAGTCGATTTTATACGATTTTAGTACGAAGAAACCCCATGTTGTTTATTGACACACATTTTTTAGTCGATGACTAGCATTTTTTTTTGGTCGATGTCTTGCATTTTTTTGGTCGATGGCTTGCATTTTTTTGGCCGATGATTTGCATTTTTGGTTGAATAATTTGCATTCTTTGGGTAGATGACTTGCATATTTTGTCCATTTTTTAGGTCGATAACTTGCATTTTTTGGTCGATGACTTGCATTTTATGGTATTTGACTCTTGGTTCTTGCTCGATAACTTGCATTTTTTGGTTCATAACTTGCATTTTTTGATCGAAGAGTTGCATTTTTTTTTTGTCAATTACAAGCATTTTTTATATTGAACACTTTTTCTTTTGTACATTTGAGGAGGACAATTCTCTTCGTCGCCTATATCTCCAGTCCCAAGGGTTACTCGACCGTAATGAAATCTGTTTCGGAATCCTTGATCCAATAGATATCCAGCCCACTGGGAGTGCGAGAACCGCACTTTTTAAAATTTTCTAGAACTTTTCTGCAATTTATCTTTATTTCGTGATTATTTAAGATTTTCTTCCTTTATTTTTCCTAATTTTTCTGCTATGTTAACTTAACAGTCTCTACTAACTTTACATTCACTGTAAAGAGTAGAATATAACTTTTGCAGCTAACTGCACACACATAGTGAAGTGTTTTAAAGAAATTAACTAAAATATCTTTGATTTGATGTTGAAATTCAAGAATTTGTGGAATTTTTCTCGCTTTAAATAAAAAAGTGAATTTGAATTTGAATTTCTCTGATATTTTTCCTTTCATTTGTCAAATGTAAAAATTGTTGCTGCTGCTGTTGTTGGCGTTGTTGCTATTGCCATTGTTGTTGTCTGTTGTAGGTGATGGACAAAAACGACTGTTGTGAATTTATTTAATGGAAAATTTGTATCAGATGCTAAACTTTATTATAAAACAATCGGAAGGAGAAAGATAAAGACAGAGAGAGAGTGAAAAGAAAATTTGCATTTTTATTAAATGATCCGATAGTAATTCTTATTATTGTTATTATTATTGTTGCTCTGTTTTATTTGCTTGCTGTCCTTTCACTCAATTCAGCTGGCAGCCGGCAGTCAGCAGCCAACAGAGTAGAAATAGAGAATAAGAAATTCTATTATGGTAAATATATTCTAGTACTTCTCTCCCTAACCTCTCTAGAATTTACAATTTTTTTCTTTACATTCTTTTAGAAAATGTTATGCAAAAATGTTCACAAGATGTTTCACAATGTCTGTTTATATTTCGGAATTATTTTTTTTTTGCTTTATTTAACAGGCAACAACAAAAAGAAAGTAAAAAAAAGAAAAGTGATCTCTGAACCAGTGGCGAAATTTCTATTTAAATTTTATGGGAATGAAATATTTAAAAAAAAATCCTTTCAATGTCATTCGTATTGCCGTTTTGAGGCAGGTGTTGGACGATAAAGTGGCACTTGCAATGGGTTGGTATGAAATGGAATTTTTTTTTTAATATTTTAGAAAACGGCATATTCAAAGTGATGCAAAACTGAATTTATAATTAAATATTATTATTATTACAACTGTTGTTATTGTTATTGTAATTGTCATTCCATATTTGTTATGCATATAATTACTGTCTGCATAATGAAGTTACTGGCTACTGTGTGTATATTTATTTGTAATTTTGTGTTAAATTATGCTGAAATATGGCATGTAAGTAAGTAAGTAAGTAAGTGTTTATGGAGAATGCAACAAATGAAATTATAATTATAATTTAAATGTTAATTCTATAAAATTTAATTAAAAACTGAAAGTTTAAAAGGAAAAGTCATTAAAATTGCATTGCAATAATGGTCATAAAACAATTATTAAAGCTTTTGTTTGTGTAATAAAATCAAGAAATTATTTGAAAATAAATTTAAACAATTACAAAACAACTGTAGTGGTAAAGTGATTATATTTTTAATTTTTATATTTCTCTTAAGTGTTTTGCTCGTAAATTTTTGAAGCGATTTTTTTAAAATTTAATAAGAATCATTTTATTTATGGGTGTATTATCAAACCACGTAATCGATTTATAATAGCAGCTTGTAATCGAATATTAGAACTTAATATTGGATGGAGTGTACATAGTTTCATAAAGATAGACTTTGCATTTGGAATTTAAATTTTTAATTTCGGATATATTAATGATTATTACTTGTTTTCTCATTTGAACGTCTTTATCTCAAATATTTATCGTACAAATTACATTCAAACTGACTGAATGAAAGCTAAATCACGTTATCCTTTGAAAAGTTATTGGCATTTAAAACATTGCCTTTTTTATTGTAGAAGAGGTAAGAAGAATGCGTCGCAAGCTACTGAAAAAATCTTGAAAAGTTTACGGAGACAATATTGTAATTAAAATGCTAATGCCAGCTAAATGGTTTTCGATTTGATTTTATAGATTCCCCTCGTTTTGTCCACCAATTACTACGGAGGAAAGAAACGGAAAAGGGCCGATACATAAGCAACGTAAACATTGCTTAAGGAATTGGCATTCATTGCCAAACAGTTATCAACAATCTGAAGAATTATTGATACACAGAGAATTTCGATTTTGGGTGCTAGGATTGTTTTTACAAAAAATTGTGTTGCGATTGGAAGGAATTGTTCATTAAACGCTTCTATAAACTGTTAACAATTAACGAAATTGAAACAAGTAATTCAATTAAAATGACGAGAATTCAGTGACAGAAAAGGCGTTGATTTTCATCGTGACAAAGTCTAAACACATCCTATATAACCCAACCGAGGATATGTGATGCTTTCACTTTCATTTTTCGATTATCCTTCGTTCTGATCTACCCAGAACTCTTTTAATTAAATTAATAAATGATCCGTATAGGCTTACAAAATGCAACTGAATTAGAAAATGACAGTGTCATAGAATTTGTTTCAAATATAAAAAAAAGATGCTTCCTTTTGGTTAAAATCATTTCGTCTATTTCAGGATTATTATTATACATATTATTATTTGCACTCCTTCTTCACTACTTAGGGACATAAAAAGAAAGATTTTCCAACAATCAGAATTTAATGGCAAAACTTTCATCACCTAAGGATATTTTGAGAAAATCCTTGCCTATCTGCAATGGATGAGATGACTTAGAGGAAGCAAACCGACCAAAAATAGAAGACTTGTGGTATTTATTTAGATACAATTGTAGGTTGAAGTTGTCGTAGTCTAGAGTAGGTAGTGTGTTGACTTATTAGACGCGAGGCAACGAAATATAAAAGAAATATTTCTTTCGGTTACTTCCTCTCAGCAGATTTCGGTGTATTCTTACCACTTAGAGGCAGAAAACGAAAGCTTTTGGGCAATCAGAATTTAATGGCAAAACTTTTATTATCGGCGACTTTTTGGATAAAGTCTAAGTCTATCTGAAACGGATAAGAAAGGATACCAGGCATGTAACAGTCTGATGTTCTTTAAAGGTACCAAAAGAAATAAAAAATCCTACTTTCAGAAACTGCACTGCCTTTTAGCCTTTGTGTGAGAGAGTACTCACACTTTAATGCATCACCTTAAAAATTCTCATAATTTTCATTTAACAATACATAATAATACATAATAATAATCATTCTGTCATAATAAAGTTGAGTGTTTTTTAATTGTCTATCCCCTTGATAAATGAAATTACTAGACTTTAATCAAATTAATGTGAAATTAACCTCAATTATTATAAATAAAATTATAAAAGAACAAAATCACATACAATGCAATTAACAGAGATTAAAAACAAAAAAACAACTATTGTTGTATTACAACAAAACAAAATGGTCATTAATATACGATACGATAGAGTATAAGTATGGTACATGCATATAAATACCAATGGATTTAATTAAAATGGAAAACAAAACACAATTGACAATGATTAAATACCCAAATGACAATTTAAAAAAAAAGAGAAAAGAAAACTCCGCATATTGTGTTTTTATTTGAAAACAAAACGACAGCATCAAAACCCAAATCAATCATAGAATATGGTATACAAATATTTGCGGACGGCAAATGGCAGCCGCTCCAGTGTCAACAGTCAGCAGGCATCATGGCATCATTATTCTCAACAAGACACAAATGACAATTGACATTTTATTATTAATAATAACAGTAAATATTGTCATAAAAAATATATGAGAAATATTAAAAAAAGAAATATGAACCCAATATAAAAAAACAACAACAAAAAATCATAAATAAATCATATGAAATGATCATGAGGCGGCATCACTAACACAAAGATGATGATAATGATGATAGCGGGCATGATAATGAGAGCAGTAATAATAATTTGCATACAATTTAATGAATTTATGCCAGAGAATTTGAGTTCATCAGAATTTCAAACCATTTTAATGAATAAAAAAAAAACAATATTGAAATGCTTTTTATTTTAATTAAATTTTTAATTAAAAATAAAATTTTTAACTTTAATAATTAAGTAAAAAATTAAGAGTTCCTAATTTTACATAGATAATTATACATAGAAAATAAAAAAGCAAAAAAATCAAAATTAATTTAATGAACTATTATCGTTTTTATTATTATAGTTGCTGTATCACCATGAACCCTGACAAGCAACCACTTAACCCACTGAATTTCAATTTTTCATTTTTCAAAATTACAAAAAAAGGGGGAAAATCGGGGAAGAAATTGCCAAAACAGTTGGAAAATGTCTCCTTAGGGTATGAATTCCAAATCAAAAAAATAAAAAAAAAACAACAACCACACCAATAATGAAATTTATATGAGCCCTGAACAATATCCCGGTAAAAATTCGTAACAAATTTATATTTCCTGTGAAAAAGAAAACGAACAACAAACAATGTGAAAAATAAGTGAATTTTCCATTTTACCTTCAAGTGAAAAAGGTATGTAGGTGTGGTTGGTGTTGGTGGGTGTTTTTTTGGGCTATCGTGATTTTTCATTAAAAATGAAAATGTACTAAGGCTTGTGAATGGAGTAAGGTGGTAAAAGATAACTGTAAAGAGGAAGAAAAAAACGATAATAATTCAAATTGTGCGTTGTTGCTGTCATTGCAAAAAAAAAATGTATATCCTCCTTGTCTAACGTAATTTATCAATTTCCGTTTCCGTTACGCTCGCCTTTAGGCCAAATGAAATGGCTGCAGCATAGCCCTTAGGAAGATGGTAACTCCTCCACACATAAAACAAAAATTACGAATATTATCGCAGCAGCAGTTATGTTAAGGAAAATAGTCTCAAAATATATTCAACAGGAAGCCATATTGCGACGTTACTCTAGTGAATCAATGCAATTATTATAAATCATTAATAATAGCTTTCGTTCGAGAAATGTTAAAAAAGATTTCAATATAACGGCCCGATACATGAGAGTTGTACTGTTGGTTGCAAGTAGTATGAATCGTAAGGACCATCAGATTTCCTTGAAGTATTTCTTGTACTTTTTTTAAGAAACCAAAACACTTGAATGCTTCGACACTGGGATAATATGCTAGCGTCAGCAAATATCACAATTCCCCAGAGGAAGCAAATACATGTTGCTTATGCAGTAATATTTATATATTAGAGAACTAGGGCAAGGATGTAAGAAAGTAGGAGATCGGAAAGAACGGGGCACTGACCCATGAGGTGAATGACAGTCACTTCTTCCTAGTCAGAGCCACAGCCCCTGCAGAAGACATTTGCTGGAAGGCCATGTCTTTCGGCATGCTTATCAAAAGGAAAAGGATGCATTATTACCACTCCTGCAAATACTCTTTTACTTTACATGATGGTGACATGTTACTATCCGTGGCAAGTTATTGCAGAATTCGATCGATCAATAAAGACGCTTCAAGCAGTAGAAGGGAACAAGAGTAGGATAGGGAACATACATCGATTACTCGCCATTACAATCCTTTAGTGAACAATATGACCTGAATCACGGCATAGGTATGCATACGGTATGTATCAAATTTCACGAATTGCTCGTCTTATTCAGGCACATTCTAATTGTAACACATTCGTCTGACAACATTCGTTTGAGTCTAATCTGTAACACAAATGCCAAAAAAAACCCAAAAGTATTACTAAGTTATTTTTTGGCATATCCATTTTTCCTACCACCACTGTAGCTATTTCCCTTACAACAATTTAAGTATTTGTATTGTGGTTTCCGAGAAAAGAAAACCGAAAAACGAAAAAATAAATTACAAATGAAGCGTGTAAAATTTTTAATAAATGTTTGTCACATGACTCGAATTCTAAAAAGAAAGCAATTTTTGTTGAAGTCATTTGCAAATCAAATAGGGGGAAAAAAAATATAAAAATAAGAATAACAAGAGAAAATAAAACAACCGATTAGAGACAAGAGCATAGCAGAGGCATTTGTTCAAATTTTTAACGCCTAAAGTCCATAAGCAAATGAATAAATTGGAGACAATTTTAAAAGTCAAGTCAAGTCAAGGGGTTAAAATAAAATATCATCATAATGTTTTAAACACAATGAGGGAAAAAGAAACAACATGTCTTCATAAATATTAAGTAAGAGTAAATTTATATTCTAAATAGTATACATAATATAGTTTAGTGTGGAGAATATTAACATTTTAAGATTTCCTATCTCTGCCAATATTATGGGTCTTAAGTTCATGGTTCATGGCATAATACCACAACATCATTAGATTTATGAAGTAAAAAATTTCGTATTCAACGATATTAACACCAGCAGAGGAGAGTGGGGAGAAAAGAATATAAAAATTATGCAACCTATGGAAAATTAGGGGTTTTAAATAAAAATATGAGATAAGCAAACATAAAAATGTTAACGTGCAGCTCTTAAATTTAGAGTTTCTCACACAAAAATAAGGACATGACGGCATATATCAAGGTTAATGAAAATAAATTTATGTTTTATTTTCGTAATAAATACTCACAGGATGATGTCTAGGTATAAGAAATTATGATAGAAGGGAATAAGAGGGATTAGTATCGATACAAATAAAGAAAAAAAAAACAAAATTATTTACTCAATTCGTTATTACAACTTTTTAGTGAGGATTACAACCTAGCTTCTCATACCACTAATCTTGTGTGTGATTTAATTGTTGTCCACTCTGAATGACAAGTTATTTCGAGAACCTTCTCATGGCAATTTTATTCAATCTCAGAGTTTTTCCCAGAAGACTGCTGCTGGATTCATTCTGGTTGCATTTATTATAACAGGCAGTGAAGTTTTGTTTAGGCTCTGTATTAAGTTCATAGTTTAAAGATCTCAGTGTACGTGTAATATGAGCGCATATACATATATGGAGGTGGTCAATAATTTGTTACAACTGTACTTGTGCTTGACATTATGCAATCTGAGGCTGTCTGGGTGCCCATGGAAGCTATTTTATACAAATTTTCTGAACTGCTCAGGGTCAAATCGTCAAAATTCGATCTTATGTGGGTTTTCACCCTAATGGCGGCAATGGGTAACACTGAATTTTATTCTCAATAGAGATAGCTTTAACACAGACTTTGGGTTTACGATTTTTCTTTGCCGAGTTAGCATCTTATTAAAGTCGTTGTCTAAAATAACAGTATTCCCGTAGATTATTTGCTCAAAACAATCTGAATAAGGAAGTTGTTTACGCAATCCTAGGTAGATAGATAGTCTTTTCGAAGCAAAACTCAGCAGTGCTAAAATTTATATTAAAAACCACAGCACTTCGTTTAAATGGCAGGCCTAAGCCTACTATATCTTTTGTTAACTGTAAAGTAGTCCTTAAGGAGTCCTCACCAGAATATGGTAAGATTTATAAGGAATTTTACTTTAAAAGAAGCTAACGTTTTAAAGAATCCATGCAATAAAATTGATTGATCGTTATGTGCATTTGCATCATATTCAATGGAACAGCTCCATACATATGCACAGTAGGCGCTGTTATCAAAGAAGGACTTCCTATCGCCGAACGATCTCCTATCGAATTAGAACTGGGCTGTAGAACGGAAGAGGCATTAACAATGATTGATAAAATAAATTAGCGTTGACTAAAACAAATCAGAGCTTTGAAAATGAGCAAAATGTGAGCAAATACATATAAAATCATGTTATTTTTAAAACAATAATGGAATCATCATGGGCAGACAAAAATATTCTGTGATTGCAAACAAAATACAAATTTATAAAATTAAAATTTAATCACTAAAGAAAACTACAATTGCTTGATAAGATTGATTGATTATGAGTTTATAAGTTTATAAAGAAGTAAAATCTTCATACGAAAAAAATTCATAAAAATTTGCTTAAAATGCCTCCTATATTATGGGAATTTTTTTAATAAATTTTAATAACTTTGCTACTGCGGTAACTACTAAATAATTATGGAAACTTAATCTACTGCTTACGTTTAAAATTCATTATAGGTGGACAGTGATGGCTTACCTAAAATGAGAGAAAAAAAAGAAAAAATTTATAAAACTAAACTCTTGTAAATAGTCGTGTTTAAATAATAATAAATTCAAATTAAAAATAATCAAGTGGTATTAGAAAACATATTGAAATATATTTTAATACTCGTATGTTTAGTACATATATATTTCAAATGCTATTTAAATATTTTAATTATAATAAGGTAACTCAATAGAAGAGGAAATTACACTGTGTACTAAAAGTTGTTATTTTAAAGTGATAAAAAAGTACGTTTTTTTAATATTCTATCGGTTAAAAGAGAACTTTTTGAGTTGCAAATTCGTAGAACACTAGTTTATATTTGTATAAATATGACGGTAAAAATGTTCAACTTGCTTGGAAATGTTTTGTTCTTAAAAAAGATCAAAAAATTTTGTTTAACAAAATGAGCTAAGTATTCTGAAATCCTTAGAACATATGTAGATACTACAATATGGAAAATTTTTTCGGAGTTAAAAAAAATTTTTAAAATGTTGGAGGGAGATCGAGCTGTAGATGACAGTAAAGATATTTATTTTGTTGTTAGCGCTCTAAGAAATCAACAATTTATGTGAAATCAGAAAATTGTTTCTTTATTTCTCCACCAGAATTATAGCTGATAACATCGTTGGGGAGCTAATAACTAAGTCATGATTTATGACATTGAAACTAAAATCATAAGGTCCAAATCATACATAGCAGTTCAAGTAAAATCCGAGCTCAATGTCGAGGGTGTCGTTTGCTTCAATGTAAAGAAATATCAAGGAATTCTTTTTCTGCTATTACATACATACATACATAATTGGCCAATACAACCCTTCAGTCAGGATTACGGCCTAGCTCCTCAACACCACTCATGATGTGTGCGTTAATTTTATACATGAGTGGCGGGACCTACAGTTTAAAGTCGACTCCGAACGACAGATTTTTTGAGAAGCTTTTCATGGCAATTTTTACTCTCAGAGTTATTGCCAGAAATCTGCTGAGAGGAAGTCGCCGAAGTCGTTTTCTGCTATTACCGCCAGGTAAATCATCAAGTTGAAGTCGTTGTAGTCTAGAAAACAGTGTGATGGTTCAACCCCTAGCTCAGATATCTTGAACAAAACGAAACCATATTTCTTTAGCGACTTCCTGACAGCAGTCTTATGGCAAAAATTTTGTGTTAAAAAATAATTTGACATGAAAAGCTTCTCAAAGATTTGTCGAATGGTACGGTACTGCAGCTACTGCCACTCGTGTACAAAACTTACACACACAACATGGCTGGTGTGAGAAGCTAGCTCATAATTCTGATAATTCTGAGTATTGTAATGATCAATATTTCTGACAAAAATTCTGAGAGTAAATAAGCAAATTGTCATGAAAAATTTATCAAAAATATCTGTAGTTCGGAGTCGAATTGTATAAAAATCATGTATAAAAATTAATACACACAACATAAGTAGCGTGAGAAGCTAGCTGGTTGTAATGACCCATTAAGTAAGTAAGTAAGTAATCAAATCATCAGTAATTAATTTAATTTAAACTGATTTGGTGACAACAGTTTTTAATTGACAACACTTCTGCTAGGGATTGAAGCCAAAAACATCACGCTGGTGGAATATTGTGACTTTTTCTGTTCGCTCCGTTACAATTACAAAAAAATATTTATTTCAGTTTTTTGTCTCACCATTGGAGCTATTTTAAAGACATTTAATGTGAAATTTACATGATTCGTTTTTTTTTTTGGTCTCTATTGATCCCTACAAACGTCAAAGTATAACGATTTTAAGATACATTTACATTATGACCTTGTTTTGGTGTCACCCGGTAGAATAAGTGCAATATGTAAATAAAATACTTGAACAGCTTATTTATTAAGTGTTAAGGGAAACGGTGTTTATATGTATGTATTGTGTATATACAAATATTTTCTTTCCTAATGACAAACACAATTTCGTAATTTTGGAGAGTATAAAACCAACAACCACCAACAACAACAACAACAATGTAAATGTAATTTTTTTCTTTCTGTCATTTTTCTAAAGTGTTTATTTTATTTTGTGGTTTTAAAAACGGTTTACATTGTGCTGTCACAATAAATGAATAAATATTTGTTGTACGAGTGTGTGTGTGTGTGATCATAAGTGCAAGTGTATATTGTTATAGTATTGGTATGCAAATTAAGTAATATTAAATGTTTAAATATTTTAAATTGTTTAAAAGTGTTTATTTATGAATTGAAAGCGGTTTTTAAATAAACCAAAATGTATTATTTTTTTTATAATTTTGTTGTTGTTGTTGTTTATTTTTTCTATTTTTTTTTTATTTTTGTTGTTGGTGCAATTTTAATTGAGAGAAATATTTTATTCTGTAACATTTAAAATTTATTTCTTATACATACAACGCTTTTCTCATTCTCGTTCTCTTTCTCCTTTTGTTTCAGTTTTTGTTTCTCTCTTTTTTCATGTTTTTCAAGTTGCAATTAAAATTATTTATTTATCTTTATAAACAAAAACGGAATTTAAATATTTGCACGATTTATTTACACATATAAATGAGAGTGCGAGTGTATGTATGTATGTACATGACTCTATTATATGCACGCATGTATAATCAGTTTGCAAATACAAAACTTAAAATAATACATATTTAACAAACACAACTACAACAATATCAACACTAGCAGCAACAACAAATAATAAGAAATAAAGCAACACAGAAAAATCTCTTTAAAATAAAATATTCACAAAATATTGTACTTACACAGCGAGTGTGTGTGTGTGTGAGCCTTGAAAAAAAATACGTGTATGAAGGGAGAGTGCAAAAGTGTTGTAAAGGCGAAGTCAAGTGCTCTGTTATTTTCTATAAATATTTTGTAAGTGTGCGTATGTTGGGGAAATAAGTTTATTTTAAACGCATATATAAACACACACAAATATTAAGAAGAAACTCAACGCACAATATGGTATATTTTTTCCACCATGTTTGCCTAGAGAGAGAGCACCGGTCTATGCAGGGTTCTCGTTGCTCTTGTTGTGCAATAGTTTTTGTTGTTTTTGTTGTTGTTGTTATTGTTGTTGCTTTCAACTGTGCAAACATTCCTTCTTGTGCGTTTTAGTTTTCTTCTTTGCTGCCCTCGAAACTGCTTTTGAAAAATAGTCGAAGGGCTAGGCATTGGTATACATAGGGCAAGTGGACTAACGTATATGTTTGTGGCAGTTAAGTGGAGCGTATTCAGCTTCACTTTTCTTGTGTAAATAAATCCAGAGAACAGAAAAAAAATGGAAAGAAGAGTGCAATAGTGTTTAAGTGTATGTGTAAATGCCTGAGTGCCATGTGTTAGTTTTGTGCGTATTTACAACAGTAACAAATAATACACTTAGAAAAATTGCACAGTCATTTACATGAATTAAACTACCAGAAAAGAAAGAAGAAGTGGATCCGACGAATTGATGTCACAGAATATCTTTTGATGATCCGTTAAATAACCTCATATCGGGTGGGCCATCTATCGGTTTGAATCTGAGCTATCGGTTATTTCGAATTGCACAATACCTCTGTCAATCTATTCTGTCACAAAATTCAGTATATTATCCCCGTTTGCGCTTATGCATCGCTTGAATTTATTAGGCCAACGAGAAACTGCACGATGATGTTGACTTTGCCAAAAAACGATTTTTTCCGATGAAGCTCATTTTCATATTGGTGGGTACATGAATAAGCAGAATTGCCGTATTTGGGGTTAGGAAATGGCATACATAGTCTTACAGAAGCCGATGCCCCCACAACGAGTAGCTACTTGAGTCGGCTTGTGGAGAGGTGGCATATTTGGCCCATATTTCTTTGAAAATAAGTACTGCGCAGCCATTACAGTCAATGGAGATGCCTATTGCATCGAAGATAACTGATTTTTTTTTTTTGTATCCGCTCTTCATGATATTGATGTGAAGTTTGGTTTCAACAGGACGGTGCAACTTGCCACACATCTCATGCCACAATCGATTTATTGCGTCAAACGTTTGATGGCCGTTTATTTAACCGAAATAGTGATGTCAATTGGTCGCCAAGAAGCTGCAATTTGACACAGTTGGACTATTTTCTGTGGAACGCCGTTAAAGAACAGTGTTATGCCGACAAACCAGAGACAAGGATTTGAAGGCCAACATTTGTGATGCCATTGGCGAGATACTACCGAATACGCTCGAAAAAGTGCATAAAAATTGATAGGATCGAATGAGGTACTATGAGGCCAGCTGCGGCAGCCACATGAATGAAATAATATTCCATTTCTAATCGGAAGAAAAAGATAACAATACCCGAATTGCAATGTACCATCTTAACAGCCATTACAATTTATAGCAGCTGATAACTTTGGTTCAAGGTTTTTGTTATCAATTTGTTTCTTTCCTTTCCTTTCTTTGTTTTGATTGTTTCTTTCCTACTAATTTTTTTGATTTATTTTTTTCAGTGTAGCACACTCTCTTTCCTTAAGCTTATTTATTTTTTAAGGTTATACCAGTAAAGTTTCTTTTAAAACAATTTTTACTCTCCAGAATTTCCTTGCAACTGAGAAAAAAAGAACAGAAGCATACCTTACTTTATACTCACTCTCCTCCCCTTTGCTTTGTGAGGCATAATCATTTGCTTTTAATTTTCACGTATCACTGTCAATGTATTTCATTCATTCATTTATTTCTTTCTCTTATTCATTCACATTCATTCAGTCACTTTGTCCTTCTGTATTATTAAAGAATTTCTTAAGAACAGAAATTTTTCAAAAAAAAGAACTGAAATACTGCAACATTTTAACAACTTAAAGCAACAAATACTTACTGCTGCTGCTGCTATACAATCGCATTGCCATTGTTGATGTTGTAACACAACACATTCAAGATTCTGTTCAAGAGATACTAAAATTACTCAGCATCATCAACACATGTTGCCTGCAACACTTTACAAAGTTCAGGGTTAGATTTTAAATTGTTGTTGCCACAGCTATTGCTATTGCAGGCAGTTGTTATTGTATCTTGGGTACTCGTGTGAATTAAACAGTAATAATATGCAACAGCAGCAGTAGTTTTGTAACACAAAAAACCGAGAGGGATTTCATTAAAAACTTTTTAGAAAATTTCCCTTTTTTTTAATTTTAATTTTGAGTTTTTGTTCTGGAATTGTTTTCAGTTGGTTAAACTATATTCCTCAGTTAATGGTGAGTTCGAAAATGTTAAACATACAAGGAAAAACTATGTAATTCACAAAATTACTTTCAAAGTTGAAAGTGAGTGGAAACTTTTTTAAGTTTTGAATTTCAAAAATTACACTGACATAGAATTTTGAGCATGTTTTAGGCGTTGTTGTTATTGTTGCTGTTGTACACAAGATTTGTTAAAATGTTGCCGAAAACATTCCAAGATGTTGTACGAAAAAAAGAATTTAAATTTAAACATTTTCTGTTTTATTATATGGTCTTGCGGCGTTAAATTCATTATTTTTGGTTCTTTTATTAAAAGCTTGCTATTTTCAAATTTTAATAAAAAAAAAGTGGTGATGGCATCATCGAAATATTTAATTCATTTGAAAAATCTATTGTGTGTAGAATTCATTGTTCAAATGTAAGTCAAGGCTTTTTTGGATGGAGTGCATCTAAAACGTCTAATTTCGTCTGTTGCATAAATCGGGCTGATTTTAAGCGATGGCATGGGTTATGTTATCTTTGAGGACCGCTGTGGTCTGCGGCTTGTACACATACATCTGCGATTTAAAAAAAATCCACAAGAAAAAGTTTAACGCGAGGTCAATCTCAGTGGCCAATTCATACCACCTTCACGTAAGATGACCATGCCGTCAAATAGCTCGCTCGCAAATCTCAAATATGGCTTGAGCTATGTGCTTATTGCTTAGGACCACAAGTCTAACACGACATTTATCGGAGTAACATCATGGACGGTCAACCAGCAAACGCTCATATTTTGAGAAATACTTTTAAACGTGGCTGAGTAATACGAGTAATACGAGTTCTTTTAAGAGACAAACTATTCTGTGGTATAAGAATGCATCGAGAACAGGTAGTGCGAAAGGAGTGGGGTGTTCGACCTCAAGTTATCTTCCAAGTGAAAGTAGACGCCATTAAAAGTCAATTCAAGTTGAAGAAGTACAAAAAACTTAAACAGGATTAAACTCTCCTAGATCACAGAACATGTGGGTAGGTATGTAGGCAGGTTTGGGTGATAGAGGCGTTGTGATGCCACAGACTAAGGTAGTGGCAATAACCTTTACATATTCTTTAGCACAAGTCACTCATAACTGTAGAAGGTTTTAATGCAATTACGATCACTGGGGATATCAGAAGCAATATGGACATTTTAATACTTTAGGAGTTCAACCTGGATTGCTTGAGTTTGTTACCAACAATTTTTTCTTCTCAAACAATTTCTCTTATACAAAACATAAGCTCTAGTTAAAGTAAAAGAACCCAGGGATTAAATGTTTTCTATTCTTTTATGTTCATTGAAATGCAATTAATTTTATTCTAAAACATATTTAACCAACATAGGGAATAAGTTTCTTTCGGGCAAAAAAATAGAAATGAAAATTAAATTGTGAAATTCCTTAAAAGATGCTGCAGCTTGAGAAATTGTTCAATTTTAAGCAGAAGAAATGGTCCAGCAAACACATAAAGTCCTTAAGAATGTATGTACATATATATGAACGCTACAGATGTGCCAGTGAGGAGACTACACTTATAAAATTTTATACGCATGTATGAGTGTTATGTGTGTAAGAGCATGTGTATTGAAAGAAATAAATCCAAAGGTAAGTATTTTTACTGTATTTTTTATAAGCAGCACAAATACATTAAAACAAAAATACACACATGAATAAAGCAGGAATAGCAGCTGTAGCTGTTTAAATAAGTAAATCAAAGAGAGAGAGAGGAGACAGGTAAATGTATGCGTGTAAAATTGGATTTAAAATTTCATTTGAAAATCGATTAGAAATGAAAATCCTGAATAAGATCGTACACTTGTACGGTATAAAATAGACACCTACTCGTATACGCACACACAGATATAAAAAAATAAATTGCTAAGCGAGCTTGTGGCACAATAAACACATACAAATAAAAAATAAATTGCTAAGCGAGCTTGTGGCACAATAAACACATACAAATACTACCACACATATAAACATACACTCGTACACACTTTTAAAACTTCGGAAAAGTTTTAAATTAGAAGAGAAAAAAAAATTTAGAAGACAGTTCCTCATGTAGATGTAGTTGTGTGTGCTGGGAGAGAGTTAGAGAGAGAGAGAGAAACTTGTATAGCATACACGTGAATCTCCAGCATACAATGTGTAACACATACAATAACCAGAAGACACATGATGCTCACATCCTGAGATGTGAACTGAAACTCAACACACACACACACACACATTTTTATTGTGCGTTCATTTAGAAGTGGAGTAAACATACTCGTAAGTACAGGAATTTAAATTTGACAAGCGTTGCTTTCGCTAGGTACTGAGAGCACTGAGCCAACCGTTTAAGGCCTTTTTTCAATTTTATTGCGGCTTATTTTACTTTACAATCGAATCTTTCTTGCTGTGGTAACTCTGTGCTGCTCAATTGTTTCTTGTTTTATGGAAACCTCAGCTGGTTTTTTGTTTTCTTCTTTTTTTATAATTTTTTTTATTGTATTAGAAAGCTCAGCATTTAAAAGTTTGTTAACAGTCAAGTGAGTTTAATTAATTGCGAATGTCGGAAAATTTGACACGAATTTATTGCCTGATTTATAGAAAGCAATTAAAGGTGTACTACTGGCTGGCTTTTTGGGTAATGCAATTAATTTTGTATTTAAAAACGAAATCAAATGCTTTTAAAATGGGGTATATGATTTATTTGCTTATACAAAAAACATGGTTTTTGTTTAAATTTTTAGAGGATGAGCGTAAAATCAGTGCTGTTCCTTGGTCTTCAGCAACTTTATTGTGAAGGTTGGTAGACCTTTCCACATCTCTACAGGTTAATTGATTGGGAGGTTATTTTAGTTAACATAACTCTGTAAGTAGGCTCAGTAAAATGATTTAAGTATCGCTAGCAGTTGGTATTATTTGTTTAGTTCTGCTTTTTTAATATTTTGAGTTTGGGTTCACCTAGGACTGGCTCAAGTCTTTTCATGATTTTTCTGGGAAACTGTCCTCCTGGTTGTTGTAGTTCATAAATACATACGTAATCAGTCATTACAACCCTTCCGTCAGGATTACAACCTAGCTGCTCACACCACTATTGTGTGTGTTATTTTTATACATGAGTGACAAGCCAACAGTTTAAAGTCGACTTGGAACTACAAATTTTTGAAAAACTTTTCATGGCAATTTTTTATTTACTCTCAGAGTTTTTGTAAGAAATCTGCTGAGAGGAAGTCGCCGAAGAAATATTTCATTACATTTCCTTTTGTTGGAGATGTTTGATCTGGGTTTTGAACAGTGGCCTCACGCCTAATAAACCAAACACAAAAATAAAACACGCAACATAAGTGGCGTGAGACACTAAGATGAATTCCTGACAGAATGGCTGTAATGACCAAGTTTATTATGTTATTAGGATGAATACAATAAGTCAGTTAACCTAACCGATTTCAACTTCAAATCAGCATATCTATGGCGTTGTGATTGCTCTGGCTGGCTTAAATTTGTATGTGAAGTAGACTTTAAATGAAAGAAGGTGCTAATTTAAAGGCAAAATTCGTCAAAATGATCCATTAGATGGGCATTATTGCTAAAAAAACAGCATGAGTTCGATAAATGCGGATTATTCGGCACAATTTCTCTAAAATAAATAAAAGCGTTCCTTTCGGCAGTGTGTACATTGCTGTATGCGTAAAGACGCTTCAAATTTTATTACAATTTTATAATTCCATGCACTGTAGGTGCAAGAGAGCATTTAGTATTAAAATGCGGTTGTATCGCAAAGTTTTGATTTATGCTCCATATTCGTAAATGACATACCTCTCACTCAATATATAGCACTTCAGATGAAAAGTATTTAGCAAATTCACATTTTTTAATATTCGCTAATGAAAAGCTATATACAATACAAAATGCTTTAAGCGGATTTTAAACGTTCCACCCACAGAAATAATTTTTTTTAATGACATTTGAAAATATTAATGAGTTTCATTATGCTGTCATTTTTATCCACTTTAATTGTTCTATTCTTTGGTCCATTAGTTCTGCTTTTAATGAATTTAACACAGACCCCGGTCTTAACTATGCGGGGTACTAAACAGCTATCTGGTTAGAAGAGTTCTTAATTCAACAGGCCAAAAAATAAATAAATAAATAAGCTTTGTATAAATATTCCATATTTCTCCATACTACTCTCCTGACTGTTAGACACAATCTAATCTGCCCTATCCTATATAAAAGGAGCAAAATGTTTTGTATGAGAAATAAAGAAAAATGCAGTCTATTAAGGCACACACTTGCTGTGGAAATAATTTCTAATTTTCAAATGTTTAAATAAGAAAACTTTACTTTAAAGAAAGTCAAGCGTTTCAATAAATTGTAATAACGAATCGCATTAAACAGCAGTAAGTGGTAAGAAGCAAAAAAAAAAGAAAAAGCGTAACATTATAAAATTATCTCATAATTATTACAGAAACTGGATAAATAATTGCTCTACTAAAGGCACAAGCGAGGCAGCAACGGTAATAAGATCATGGCATACATTTTAATAAACTTTTCCTGCCTCTGTATTTTCTTTCTAATTATTCTGTATTTTCTTTTTAACTCTTTTCTTTCATGTTTTATTCTACAGTCAATCTTTGTCGTTATCATATTCGAGTGTTTCTTTTTCTGTTGTCCTATGATAACTTAAGTGTTTTATTTTTTTATATTTATTTTGCCTTTTTTTATATTAAAAAGTGTAGAAATATTTTTTTAATTTATAACTTTAACTCGCATTGCTTATTGCTGCTGTTGCTCTCTTCTACTTCTTTTTAGTTTTATTCAAGTGTTTTTTTGTACCCTTTTCAAAAGAGTTTTGCTCTATTGCTGCTGCAAAAAGGAATACCAACCATTTATTTCTGCCAACAATTTTATTTTTTCATTAATTATGAATGTAAAGTTTTCATTTCTGGATTTGCTTTCTTCTTATTGTATTTCAATTCATTTTCTATACCATTCTGTAGCACGCTTTTCCAAGCATCATCATAAGCAATGGATTTTTATGCCCGTTTTACGCTCCTCTTTTTTTTGCTTTTCATTTTATAGCCCGTAGTCCAGCAAAACATTGCTACTAAAATGTTATATTTACCCAGTTTTTCCTTTTTTTCCTCTTTTCCGTTTTTTTTTTTTTTTGAATTTTCCTTTCTCTAAGTTCGATGGTAGGTAGTGAAATAAAATATTTATCTTTTAAGCGTATCCACTGAAGAGTAGTGCGGTCTGTGTTAAATTCATAAAAAGTATAACTAATGGACCAAAGGATAGAACAATTAAAACGCGGATAAAAATGACACCACAATGAAACTCATTAATATTTTCAAATGTCATTAAAAAAAAAATAATTTCTATGGAGGGAATGTATGAAATCCGCTTAAAGCATTTTGTATTGAGGAATAGCTTTTCATTAGCGAAAATGAAAAAAATTTTAAAAAAGAAAGAAAAACCTTATAAAATGTTTGATTCTAAGATCGTATTCACTTCAATCAGATATCAGACAGGAAGTGGCCCACTGAAATGGTTTGTGGTGGAATACGGATTGTAAGACAAGAGAAAGAGAGTAGTTTCCTTAAAGAAAAATAGAGATGGATTATGTGAAGCTTTTAAATAAATATTTTTCTGAAGTGCCATTTATTTAATGAGAGGTATATTATTTGCGTCGTAGTCTAGTAGTTAGTGTGTTGGCTTATCAGACGTAAGGCCTCGGTTCAAACCCCAGGTCAGACATCAAAACGAATTATGAAAAAATATTTCTTCAGCGACTTCCTCTCAGCAGAATTTTGGAAAAACTCTGAGAAGTTTCTCAAAAATCTGTTGTTCGGAATCAACCATAAACTGTAGGTCCCGCCACTTATGTATAAAATTAACACTCTCAACTTAAGTGGTGTGAGAAACTAGTTTGAAATTTTGACAGAAGGGTTGTAATGACCAATTTTGTGTGTATATATGTATGTACGACGTTCACGAATATGGAGCGCAAATGAAAAACCTTGCCATTCAAATGTTGGTAACATTTTGAACAATACATTCTCTCTTGCACCTACAGTGCATGGAATTACCAAGATTGTAAGGAAATTTGAAGCGCCTTTACGCATGCAGCTATGTACACACTGCCGAAAGGAACGCTTTTTTTTCAGAGAAAGAGTGCTATATAATCCCAATTTACCGAACTCGTGCCGTTTTTAGCAATAGGGCCTATCTAACGGCTCATTAGGACGTATTATGTATTTTAATTTGCACCTCATTTTACATAAAGTCCAATTCACTCAACAATTAAAGCCGGCTGATCATTCACTATGCCGTAGAAATGCTGCTTTGGTGTTGAGATAGGTTAGGTTAAAGGATGTGTACTGAGACAACTATAGCAAAATAACTGGAGGTCAACTGACCCATTGTAGACGTCCTAATAACATAACATTATTGGTCATTACAACTCTTCAGTCAGAATTGCAATGTAGCCTCTCACACCACTTATGTTGTGTGTTTTAATTTTATACGTGAGTGGCTAGACCTACAGTTTACAGACAATTCTGAATTTTTTTAGAACAGTTTTCATGGCAGAAATCTACTGAGAGGAAATCGCCAAAGAAATGTTTCTTTACATTTCGTTTTGTTGGAGTTATGGCGTATGATTAATATTTAAATTAATTTTTATTACATATACGCATCGTAGTGCATCCAAATAGAAATTTAACTTGTAGGAAAAATTGGTTGAGGTCGACTCAATGTTATTGTATAATAACTGTTCAAGAAAAATAAAGGTCAAAGGTTTATTTATTTATTTCTATAAGCTTGGGAAACATAGCAGCAACAATTTATCTACTGGCATGTGTTATCGTCATACGAAATTATTTGAGTTAATACATCAGTTTGTTTTCAGACTATTGAACTATATTCCTGACCTACATATATATAGCCTTCAGTTAGGATTACAATCTATCATCTCACACCACTTATGCGTGTTAATTTTATAAATGAATTGCGAGACCTACACTTCAAATTCGACTTTGAACGACAAGCGTTGTTGAGAAACTTTTCATGGCAAATTAATGTACTCTTTTTGCCAGGAAGCTGTTTTCATTTTTGCCAGAAAGCTGCTGAGAGGAAGCCGCCGAAAAAGTATTCAAATTTCGTTTTGTTGGAGATGTCTGACCTTGGGTTTGAATCGTGGCCTCACGTCTAATAAGCCAACACACTACCTACTAGACTACGGCGACTTCATTCGTCTTAATAGCTAAAAGAACTAAAAGAAAGCAGAAGAGAGAAAATATATAGAAGAAGAAAGAGATAGAAGTTAGAGAAGAAAGTAGAGAGTCGAATAGGCAATGCGACCTTCCTGCGACCTACACCAGCGTATTTCCATAATAAATCTGAGGAAAGCCCTAATATTGACACTCGACAGAGAGTCTTCATCCTTAAAGAAGCCTTATCTAAATCCAGTAGCAAATCTGTTCTAGCACTGTCTGCCTATTGAGAGTCATAGGACAACAGATATTTAATGCTGACTCTGTAGAAAAAAAAATGTTCCTTCAGCGATGAAGATGTGGTTACGTCAACAAGTGAAACTATCAGACATGGGGCTTAGAGTATAGCAGAGGTGATTGTGAAATATTGTATCTGGAAGGGTCAATATAGAGCGCTATACCCACATTATAAACGAAATTTTCATTGAATATTATGCATTGAAGCCGTCGTTGGCTAGTAGGTACTAAGTTGACTTATTAGACGAAGACCCCAAGCTCAGACTTAAGCAAAACGAAATGTAAAAAGGCGTGTTTCTTCCATTACTGATCTGCCAAAAAGCTCTGAGAGTAAAATAAAGTTGCCCTGTAAAGTTTCTCAAATCTGCCGTTCGAAGGCGACATCAAACAGTAGGTCGCGGATAAAATAAACAACCACGACATGAATGGTCATCGCTGATCAAAGCAATGTAATGGCCAATTAAAAGTAAACTGTCGGCCACCGTAAATGCGAAGAATAAACTGTTGCGCAGAGGACAAATTCTCAGTAATATTGGCTTCCTTATTTCGTTTCCATCCGATAAGAATTCTTAAAAATTAAGAAAAGAAAAAAGGAGAAGAAGGAAATAAACTTCTGTTTATAAGTGGTTTATTTAATTTTGTGGAAAATCCTTGTTTTGTTTAAAATTTTAATACAATTATCAAGATTAGCAAGAATTTTCGCATGTGTAGGTCTTAACAGCAGCATTAAAAGATACAAAAAAGGAAAATATAAGAGAAAAAAACACTCATAAGATTCAATTAATGAATGAATTTAATGCTCCTTAAATTGCTGCTAAAACCAGCTATAAATGAATAACAAAATAAGCGGCAGTAAGAGAACACAACGAATGGGCTTTAACAACAACATGGCCTATAAAGAGGAGCATAAATTTATCGCACTGATTAAAAATTAAAAGAAAGAGATAAAGAATATCGCATTAATTAAAATTAATGCAGCACGTTTAAAACATTCGAGAGGAGGGCCAACCAAAGAAAACGAAATGAAAAACGTCGACTCTTGAAAAGAGCACAAACACACACACATACAGGCGGAAACAACATTCGGCTGGCATTAGAAACAGAGCCAGTCAGAGCCACTTTGAGCCAGCCAGAATGGGTGTTTATTTGACTGTTTAATGGCGTAAGCATGTGCGGGTGTGTATTGTTGAAGTTGGTAGGCTTTAGCCAATTTTATCTGTACGCTGCTGCTGGAAAAAGGCTTCCAATGTAATAAAATATTAAAAATAATGAGGAAAGTCATCGTCGTTATATCTGCCAAAATCTTAAATCGTTGAAAAGATAAAGAAAAATGATAATGAAGCGCCAGGAGAAACGAAACGTTAAGCAAAGAAAACAGACAACAAATATTTTTTCTACAGCAATGAGGCATCAGGTAATTCATTAGGCTGGGCACTTGTAGCCAAAACCAGTAATACTTCGTAACAAAACTGTCATTTTCAGGTAGAAATTGTGTCATTAAGAAAATTCTTGGGTCTTTTTATTTCTTGTTTGGCAAGTCAAATGTCCAGTCATGGCACACGTTCTCTGTTTAATGTATGGGAATGGAAATTTTCTCAAATAAATTTTAGCTTTTCATTCTTTACGATTTGACAAAAATAATGCTGATGATCATGATGATGAGGTAAAGCATGGCTGGTTAAGCATGGAAAAGGATTCAAAAAGGTAAGCAGTAAGTGATAAAAGTAAAGCACAAGTAAAGAGGTAAGTTTGAGACTCAAAAGACAGAGAAATAAAAACAAAAACTTATTGGTAGGAGGTATACTTTTTGTGTGCACTGTATATTATTGCAGTCATAATAAATTTTTATATACACTCTTCATGACCTCTTGAGATTTTTATTTGTAACCCTGTTAATACGTGTGGATAAATATTTCATGTAATTGTGTGTGCCTGCCTGTTAAACCCCTGCTCTTTATCATCGTGTATCCCTAGCTCAAATGTCTTTATACATATATAAATGTAATGTTGTTATGAGAGAGAGAGAGAGAGAGAGAGCAAACGTTAGCTAAATATGACAATCATAAATCATTTACTTTATATTTCTAAAGAGTTTCTAAAGCCAGAAGAATAATAGAATGGTAAGAGCAGGTCTGGGTTCGGCAAGTAACTTAATAACCCATTAAAAACTAGTTACGACAACAACTATAAAAACAAAAAGACAGCAAAAGGAATAAGAAAGTCTAAAAAGACAAAAAAATGGCAACACCATTCAGAGAGAGAGAGTGAGACAGAATAGGTAGAAAATGTATTATTTATGATTGTTTAAGAGGGTCACTGGGTGTAATAGAAATAATATTTGTTACGCTGTTTATGATTCTCCTGAGCTCTTTGCTCTTTTTCTTTGCTGAAGTAAATTAATGGCTTAGTATTGTGCGGCTAAGAGTGTTGTACGGACTGATATTAAAGTTATTACCAAAGCAAATACATTAAGGCAACAATTATTCAATATTTAAAAAAGAAAATTACAATTTAAATACAGGGTACTGTCACAGCGATAAACAAGAAAAAATCCTTTTTTTATTGTGCCTTCAATATTCATTGCTAAACATTTAAGCAAATGTCATAATTCATTTAAAGTCACATGAAAATGCATGTGTGAGATGGGTATGCGTGTGTTTGGATAAGTGTGTTTGTATGCCACTTTAACTTGACAGTTCTCTTATGATATTTCTGCGAATTTCATTCATGCATTCCTGCTACTCGCTCTTCCATTTTGATATGTTTATAAGTAGCAACAGCATGACTAAAAAAAAACTGTAACATTAAACGTATTTTTTCCTTTCCTCTTTAGCAACCTTTTCCCCTTCCTCTTAACGCCGCCATCTTTTCGTTGTAGCTGCTACATCAAATTTCCGTTTCCGTTATTTTATGCTTTAAGATATGAGCAGAGTTAGCGCTCATCATGATTATGATGAGTTAACGCCAGGAACCACAGAGCGACAGCAGCAACAGCATTAACAGCCACAGCAGCAGCAGCAAAATCAACATCAGTATGAAATGGAATAGGATCTCATTTGTAGCTCGCATTACTAACACAAATGAAAGCAAAAAAAAACACAACGAACTACACTTACAAATACTTAACACAGTCGTACTCATACTCGTACTCATACAGCCACTCAAAACATGTTTCATACTTTTTTTTAACTGTTACTCGTATTGTGTTACTTTATATCTCTTCTCTTCTACAGATAACAATAGCAACAACAAGTGTAACAACAACAATATCTACACCAACAATAAGAAATAATAAAAGCAACTGAAATAACACAAAAGAGACGAAAGGAAAAAATAATAAAAGCCTGTGGTGAACGAACTTTTTATTGCTGAGGAAGTGAATAAAAAAAAAAAGTCCGTGTTTTAGATTTAGAATTTAAAATAATTTTAAATGAAATGAAAAAAATTATAAAATATTAGCGCCCAATGCTCGTATTGAAATATACGGCTGGGGACGTACATAGCTGGGTATTACTACCAAGATGAGGTCCTTTCACCACTAATATGGAGCATGGTTGTGGATAAACTCTTGATAAAACTTTCTTAGACAGACATTCATTGTTAAGAATATGCAGATGAAACTTTTTGCAATATCCTTCAAAATCATCTTGAGATTATAAATCGATGTTGAATTCCAAGGCCAGAGTAGTAACATATATATGTGTGACGTAAAAAACTTCCTAAGTGGAGGCATGTTCGATTCCAGGATGAAGGACTAAATGTCATGAAAGCTGGAAACGAAATAACTGGATAGTAAGACAGACCCAGGCAACAAAATGCTTCATAATAATATTGAATAATACGAGTGAATGAAGTAATTTGGAAGCTACAGTCTATTTTAAGTAAAGAACCAGGGTGCCCTGGTAGTCTAGTGGCATATAAAAATATTATAAATCGTATATAATTAGAATATAATTTGTAAATATATTGTAATTAATAAAATAAATAAATAAATAAGTAGAGAACCATAAGACCATTATGTGATACACGACAAGAGTTGGAGTGTTTGGTCGCCGAGTAAAGTATGCCGAGGCCATGGGGAAATGCATGGATATCTTACAAGCGGAAGTCTACGCCATTGAAAGATGTGCTCCAACTAACTTTGATAGAGAGTCTAAAGGGTGGACATAACAGCTCTTAAGAGATCAACTCGAAAGTAATATATCACTGCCAGGAAAACTTAGATCACTAGGCAGAGGAAGTTGGGTTTTCGTCGGTTGGATCCCAAGTTATGAGGGAATTCATGGCTATAAGCAATCAGATACATGGGGGGAAGATTGCATGACGATGAGGGCCCAGAATCTTTTTACTGGAGTGGATAGGCAGTAGATGTTCGGAAGAGTATAATCGGCAAAGGAGATCATAGAGAAGTGGTAAGTGGTAGACTAGAACATTTCTTCTTTAGATGGGTATCTCCAAGATGGGTATTTCGAAGAGCATGGGTGCGAAAGATATCTTTGCTGACAACGAGCATCCTGTTCTTTTTCAGGGCAGTAACTTTGGCAGAGGCATTATAACCCATATTGTCGCAAAACCATGGTTTCTTTGCCTGGCTATAAATTATTTCAGGTCAGAAAAAAAAAGAAATTGTACCAAACTCTATAAATTAAATGGCATTAATGGCGGAAAATCATTTTGGGGCATAATAACAACACAGAACCTTCTTTAGAAGCAACTGGACCATAAAAAGGTTTCAAATCATCCTTTCAAATGATGTAAGAGTTTCGAGTGAAATATTATATATCTCGAGGAATATATTTTCAGTGAAAAAGAGACAATAGAAATTAATGCATATACCGAATATACATTAAAGAAAATTGTCATTTTAAAGAAAATGTGCTGAATTTCTCATTCATTTCATATTATTAAAGTTCTTTAAAATATTTGTTGAAGGCGTCATGTTCTCTTATCTTTTCTCTGTTTTTTTTTATGATCAGTTGCCTGCAAATGTTCAAAGTTTTTTCTCACTTTTGTAGCAGCAGACATGATGTGAAAAATACAAGGATATTTTCATTTCACACAAGAGTATTAAAGTTAATTTTCTTTATACATACACACAAACAAACATTGGCTCACAAGAATTTTGAACGTAAGTGGTATAAGTATACAGAAGAGTATATAATTTATTAGGGTGGTAAACAGTTTTGAATCGTTAAAATGGTTGTTAGTTTCGTATCGAAAAAAGTGCAAGTGATTAAAAAGAATACATCTGATCGTGGTAGTCAAAACGAATCTTCGTGACAGTTGTTGCAAGACTTTTGAAGAAGTAAAAACCACAGCATAGAAGAAAGATAGAGAATGGAGTCTTTCAGTAGCGATTGGAATATTTAAAGAAGCATTTGATGATACACAATACACCACAAATTTATAGAAGTAAAATAAATTGAAATACTTTTTCTTCTCATCCACAAGCTACAGCATCACCCTATTATGTTTGTTGTCTTAGAACACATGCTATAAGCTTCTCAAGTATATTAAAGTAAAGAAATTATTTTTTGTGAAAAGAAAATCCATTTGACACTTACATATGAGTAGAAATATTTTTTAAATTCATCTTTCCTTTCAAGCAACATTAAAAAAAAAGAAAACAGAAAAGTGAGAAAGACACCAAATAAATAAGAGTCTAAGAGTTAATATTTCAGAAAAATTTTCAACGAATTGTTACAATTCATAACATAAAATTGTTGCCAGCTGTATAAGTAAGTTAATACTTTTAAAGTTTTCGTTGCTTTCATTCGTTTTTCTTAAACTTTCTACTTTCAATATGGATTTTAAAGATTTTGTGTGCCTTGGTATTATGGATGTCTCTTATATTTTACACTAAAGACACATAAAAATATCAAATTCTAGTTTATATGGTAGGCCTCTCCGTAAAATTGCTCTCATACTTTGCCTTATTGTGTTACACACACTCACATAAAATTGATATTTTATTGCTGCAACATTTTTGAAACAAATAATATTAAATTTTGTTTTCATCTTTTTTCTTTTCTTTTTTTTATATCGTTTGACAAGAAATTGTTTTTCTAGGCAATTTAATTCGAAAACAAATTTCTTTTTTTAAGCTTTTGAGCTTTAACTCCAAAACATACGTACATACATACGAACATACGCATACTACGACTCTCTATTAAAACATGCAAAACCTTGAAACAAATTTTTTCTTTTGATTCTTTGCATATAAAGTTTTGTATTTTTTCTTAATCGAGTCATAAAAATGTAAATATGCGAGTAATATTTGTTACGATATATGTATGTATGTACGTACGTACAGAAGGAGTCATGGCTTATGATTAATATTTAAATTAATTTTTATTACGTATACGCATCGTTGTGCATACAAATAGAAATTTTACAAGGAATCCGAATACCATACTTTTAAGAAAAATTTGTTAAGGTCGACTGAATGTTATTTTATAATAATTTTTATTTTATAAAGGAAAAAAGGTCAAAAGTTAATTTATTTATTTCTATAAGCTTGGGAAGTATAGCAGCAACAATTCCAAGGTTGACATAAGTTATCGCCACAAAAAAAATTATTGGAGTTAATACAACAGCTTGTTTTCAGACTTCTATCGTAAGTTCCTGACCTTTATACACATACATATGTACATACATAATTGATCATTATAGCCCTTCAGTCAGGATTACGATCTAGTCTCTCATGCCACTTATGCTGTGTGTGTTAATTTTATCTATGAAAGGCGGTACCTATAGTTTAACCCTTTCCACTCCAATATTGGAGCTTCCTCTCAGCAGATTTCTGGCAAAAACTCTGAGAGTAAAATAAAATTGCCGTACTAAGTTTACAAAAATCTATCATTCGGAGTTGATTTAACACTGTAAGTTCCTTCACTCGTGTGAGAAGGTAGATCGTAATTCTTACTGAATGGTTACAGTAGTAGAGGATTGACTATCACAAATTTTGTGTTAATTTGAACTCATCGTATTTCACAACTTTATCTGGATGAGTGAAGTGAGAAGCTAGATCGAAAACCTAAGTGAAAGTTTGTAATGACCAATTGTGCACGTATGTATATATACTCTAAGTTCAAGACACAGGTCTGATGATTGCAAAACCACTTTTCGACAAAGTATGGGCAAAATCTGCCTTTATTCCTGCGTATTTTTTTACGAAAAGGAAATATTTGGCGTTTTGCTTTTACATCATTTAAGATTAAAATTATTAAGAAAAGCTAAAGCAATGAACTTTTTTTTTGCAAATTATCGCACTGCGTAATATAACAACAAACACCAGCATAAGAAAATGATAAACAAGTAAACAAAAATACAACAACAAACACTACAAGAATAAATGTAAACAAAATACACAAACAACAATAATGAAACAACGATGTTTGCATTAATAGAGAATTCGCGAAGAAGAAGCCACTAACATTCACCTTGAAGAACATTCATCAGACTGTTTACCTTGCCATCTAAAAGGCAATGCAAAGCAGGCGAGTGAGTAATGTTCAGTCAGTCTTGTGTGAAGACGCCGTATGTTTGAAAAGAGTAATCGTGGTTTGAAGATCTCCGTTACAAAGATCTGTCGAATAATTGTCTAGTAATTGTTAATTTTTATACAAAGAGTGTAAACAGAGGAATAACAAACAAAGCAATTGTTGTTGTTTACATCTAGTTGTGAACAGTGGCACACAGAACTGTGCGAATAATAAAGAATGTTTTATTTAAAATTAAACACAAATTTAAGTTTATTTTATTTGCAATCTACGAGCACATATTTGAAACGTTTTTAAAAGGCAAAAACGTAGCAATACTATTCAATTATTTCCTTTAAAACTTTAAACCTCAAATCAAATATTTTTCTATTTCCAACAGAATTATTCAGTAATTCTGATGCCATTGAAAAATTTTACGTCAGAAGTTTTTCATCATTTTTTAGAATAGTTTTCATTGGCAATCAACTTTTAATGCCATACAATGCAATATTTATTGTCAAATAATTAGTTTAGTTCTTCTATTTTCTGACGTACAAAAAAAGAAAAGAACTTCTTAATATCGAACAAATTGCAACAGCATTAAATAATACGTTGGAAATCATTACTATTTGGAAAACTGTGGTAAAGAAAATAATAATAAAACCAAATCAAACGGTACGATATTGTGTATTACACCCATAGATCTGTTTTTATTTATTTATATTCCTTTCTGAGTATTCCTTGGTTCGAAGTTTAGTGGTGTTATTTCGTAGAGATGGATAGTCTGCTGTCTACATAACTAACAAAGTTTTTAATTTACCCGTATTCTTTACCTTGATTACACAAAAATTGCAATCGGATAAATAGCAAAGTAAAGTAAAGTAAAGCAAAAAGAGTTGCAATTAAATAGAAAAAAGGTAAAAATTATCTGGACTCTTTACTCCACTTTAATTAAACAAAACTTTTTGCAACAGAATGCCACCGGCGTTAAATGAACAACTGGTATATGGGAACACTTAGACAAACAAAAAAAAAATCCAAAAAAGAAAACGACACAACTTCAATTTTATTTTAGAAAGAAAGTTTTTTCCACTTCTGGCTTTTCGCCTCAGCTTTCGTTTTCCAGCAAAGAATTTTAGAAACAAATACGTAAAGAAACTAAAGTTTCTTTCTTGCAAAGATCACTTTTTAAACTAGTCTGTGTTAAAAAGAAAGCAAAAAAATATGAGAAATTGCTGTATGAGAGGATAAAATTACGAATGAAAAAAATAATAATAAAAAAATGCTTTTTAATGTTGCCATTTTGGAGTTTGTTACTCCAGTTTTCCTTTCCTTTTTTTGTTTTTTTTTTTTGCAATGCTACTGTGGCACTTACCGAACTCTGCCACTGGTTAGCATATGCAGCTGCAGCTTTTCCCGTCGTCCTCTTAGCAATCATTGTTGCTTGTGAATATCGTAAGTGTTGGAAACACTTATAAAAGTTTTATAGTTTTTCAGATTTTTCGATATAAATTCTGCTTCTTCTTCTTCCTCTACCTCTACTTAGTTTTTTTCCCCTCATTTTTTTATTTCGCTTACAAAATAATATTGCGTTGGGAGAACAAAGTTTTATACAATCAGGACTTTTAAGGGACGACAATATGTTTGGGTTTTACATTGTGTGTGTTCATTTTAATACAAACAGACATTTACGAGATTTTTTTGTGTTTTGTTTTTGTTCAACTATAACAATAACAAGAACAATAACAATAACAAAGTGTAACAAAATGAAAACTTTAAATATTTTATCGCTTAAATTTGTTCAGATTTTATTCGCTTTTTTGTTTGTTTCTTTATTTGTTTTCTGTTTGTTTTTCTGTGCGTTCCACTGGGTTGCAACTATTAAGAGGAAATAACTTTATTTGTGGCTTTAAAATTGCTTCGCAGTTAAAATAAGAATACAGATTGCAATTGGTTGGTTAAGGAAATATTAAAAGCAGAATTATTGAAGTTCTTTAATTTTATTTAAACGGAGGAAACCAGAGATATAAACAAAAGGGAAGTGGATATTACACCTTTATTTACAATTTATCCCTTTGTGTAGTGGAAAAACGAAGACTGCTCTAAAATTACATAATTGGCCATTACAACCCTTCAGTCAAGATTACGGCTTACCTAGCTTGTCACACCACTCAAGTTGTGTGCCTTAATTTTATACTTGAGTGGCGGGACCTACAGTTTAACGTCGACTCCGAACGACAGATTTTGAGAAACTTTTTCATGGCAGGTTTATTTAGTCTCAGAGTTTTTGCCAGAATACAGCTTTATTAAAATTTTAATTGCCAAAAGAATCTCAAATACTTCCGCTTTAGAAATGTTATAGGTCTTCGGTAATCAGTATAATAATAGCACCTAGTAATCCGTCTCTAAAAATTGTAATGCCAGAATCAGTAAAAATCATATGTGTGTGAAGATAAATTCGAATTTGAAAATCAAAGACGCAATCCATAAATTTTAACAGCGCCACATTTGGCGTTAACAGAATAACATAATTCCTCTTAACAGAACAAAATATGCCCTTAACAGAGCACTGCAGGCTTCTTAATATAATCAGCAACATAGTCACATATAAAGTGATATGGTATTGAGAAAATTGGCTTTGCAAATATCAAAATTTTGCATGAAAGTTCTTTAGATCACATAAGAGATATAATACAAATACAAATGGTAGTCCAGAGGCTCCTCTTTCGAACCGTGGTAGTGGAATAGATAGTTCACAAATAATAATGATCACAATGAGAATTATATTTTATGTTAACAGTCTGCAATAATTGCAATGTAATCTAGTTTTTAACGCTGGTAAACAGTTAACAGTGCTCTGTTAATAGCACATTTTGTCCTGTTAGAGGCAAGAAGTGGCGCTGCTAAAAATGTGGGTTTGCGTCTTTGGTTTTTAAATTCGAATTTATCTTCACACACATTCATGTATTAGTATAGTAGTAGAACATATTCGGTTATATGTTAAATAAAATAAAGAATTAAAAGTAATATTGCGACAACCATTCAGTTAAGATTATGATTTAGCTTCTCACACCGTTTATGTAGACTTTGTTAATTTTATCCATGAGTGGCGGAAGCAACAGTTTAAAGTCGATTACGAAAGACAGATTTTTGAGAAATTTTTCATTGCAATTTTATTGACTCTCAGAGTTTTTACAAGAAATCTCCTTAGAGGAAGCCGCCGAAGAAATATTTCTACGTATTTCATTTCGTTGAAAATGTCTAACTTGGGTTTGAATCGAGACCTAAGGGCTAATAAGCCAGCACACTGCCTACTAGACTACCGAACTAACCCTTAAATAAGTGAATAGCTTTAAAGAAACTGCGGTTCTTTGGTCTTAGGGTGTTATGGTGGTGGTCCGAAAGAAGAAAATTTTTATCATGATTTTTGAACTTCTGAAAACTAAGGATGTTAAACTCTTCTCTAAATAATTTAAATAGAAAGTCGACGAGCAACTCCTCGTCAGCAGAAAATTAGGGAAGTTTCTGCAAGGAAAAGTGTAGAACTCAATAAACAATTTTCATATCAATACACACAATACTGGTTATGGTCCTGCTGAAGAGGAGGAAACTGTTATCCACTTTCTTTGCCAATGTCCATCACTCGTAAAGTGCTGCACTAGGTTATTTGGCTCTCCATTCCTTGTTATCATCCATCAATATCAAGGATAAACTTCATTTATAAAACTTTCAGGCTCGTTTCCAGCTTAAATGAGTCGTGTTTTTAGTGTACATCCGTTAGGCTGACCAACTTCTTCGATGAGTTCGGTAGAATTTATTCAGTACGAGGTCTGCGGTTATAAGTGGCGTCACAACAGACCGCCATTGCTCTGGTATCAAAGTTACCACATCATCCTATCCTCACACACAATACTACAGCCCAATACAACTTCGCGGAGGGTATTGTTTCTATGCCATAGCGGGTACAGATCTCCATAAAATTGTTTAAAATTGATTAATGGAAGACAATAAAGCAAATAAAAAAGAATAGGATCCTTAAAGGATCATAAAGGAAATAAATTAAATTTTTTCTGTTTAAATGAATGGCAAGTAGTAATAAGGAAAACCCTTATGAATTGACGAAAGTAGAAAAACTTCTTTATTATTATAATCGAGGATGTATCCTTCATTATCTAAGCTTTCAATGTTTTCTAAAATCATTACGATATGTACCTCATGGCTAACAAATTTTGATAAAACAAGATGCGGTGCTGGATTATAAAATGAGTTTTTTATCGTTTTAAATTAAATTTTTCGTTATTGTTATTGCAACAGTAAACAGTATTTTGTGGTCTTGAAAACATTTGATACCATTTTGAGTTCATTATGTTTGGAATTACACACAGTATATGAAAAACCACAAATTGGTAAAGTAAGTAATTGCTACATACATATAAGTATGTATACGGTAATATGTATCACGGTATCTTTATGACTTCATTACGCAATATTTGCTAAATTTCTCATTTCATTTAAGAGCACAACAACGATGATGTTTAAACAAACAAAGGCAGACTAAAATAACAGGTAAACATACGATAAAGACTGTAAATACATGTTAACGGATATTATTTGAGGTTAAGGGATTAAATTTTGTTTTTTGTTCTTAGTATTGTATCGTAAAAAAAAAAAGCAAAAATGGCACAGACTCTATTAAATATTAAAATCATTATAATAATAATAATCTACACCGTATTTATTTATATTGCCTTGGCTGTAGCTTGATATTTATCTTCATATGTTTGTGTTCATTATCACAACGTATCGTCTGGTTACACGTAAACCTATTTGAACATGTGTGATGATGATGCGTTGAAGTGTCTTAATAAGAGAGTATATAGAGATTTAAATGTATTGGTTTACATATCAAATTGTAACAGTGGTTAGTTGTACCACCTGTATGTACACATACACATCTTGCATACGTGTTATTGCTATTGTTTGTGATAAACTCATATGTCAAGATAAATAATAACATATACATGTATGCTTGCTTAACAGCCAGTATGCTAAGCTAATACATACACATTGTATTTATGTACATATGTATGTACGTATGAGTCTTCTACTCTAAACATTTCTCTATGATTTTGTTATTCTCTCATCTCTCTCTCTCTCTCTCTCGTTTTCTTTCTTACACTTTTACTTCCAATGTTGCTGTGTGTGCATGTATGTGTGTAATGGAGTCATGAGTTATTTCCTGCATGAAATTTATGTTCCCATCTACAAGCAATAAATCACAAACAATAGGTTAATCCGTTAGGGTTGCTATTTTAAGACTATGTTTGAGTATTCGTACGTACATATGTATATGTATGTGTGTATGTCTTCAGCAGTGCGAATCACTTTCAGCTCTTATCTCATACGTCTTCATTTTATCTTCTATGAAATATACGAAATACACGAAATATACACGCACAACAAAAAATTTGCATACAAATCGTTATGGGAATTGTTGTTGTGAATATTCTTTTTTGCATTTTTCGGATGAAACGATATTTAAAATATCTTTTAATCACTGTTGTGTTTATCAATGACATGACTTGCTATTTTCTGTTTCTGTTTTTTTTTTTTGTTTTTTCGTGTTGTTGTTTTCACTTATGTTGCATTGCGAATAATTGAATATTAATCGTACGCATACTGGCTGCCAAATCGAAAATGTAAATTGAAATGTATGAGGCTTGCTAGAGAGAGATATAGAAAAACGTAGAAGTTCATATTGAAAGAAATTCTTAAACCGAGAATGTTATTAAATTAAATAAGTGCTAGAGAATGACCATTCTTCTGCTCTAGGATATTAAGAATTGTTGTAGAGGGTTTAGAAGGTTTTAATCATGTAACTTTCTCTCATGTGGCTTACTTGTATCTCTTTGAAGGAAAAAATTAGAGGAAAACTTATCGTATCACGACACTATTTTTATTATTCTACAAAATATGGTTCTAAATTGTATTTAATTTCATAACTATAATTACTTTATTTACATACTTTATACATAGTTTGGATCAAATAGCGGACTCTCCTTTAAAGATGAGGTCCCAATTAGTCCAGCATTAAGGTTTATTCTGATTGCAAGTGATCAAATGTTTTCTTGTTTTTCGGATCAAAAGTATTATAAGCACTTATTTTCTTCATATAGAAGCCATTTTGGAACTGTAAGAGTGGACTGAGATGTAATATCGAAGCGGTCTGACATCAAAACGAAAATATAAAAAATATTTCTTCGGTGACTTAGCAGATTTCTAGCAACAACTCTGAGACCAAATGAAATTGCCACGAAAAGTGGCGACTCAGACGATTTTACAGCAGCTAAATACAGTGGAATTCTAAAGGAATCTGAGGAATTTGTAGTCCGGCCAATTCTTGGAGGGGTAAGAATCTGCTCATCACGCGATGAAGTGGAGTTATACCTTAAAGGGACATTGGCCTTGAACACACATAATTGGCATAGATGGGCACTTTGCAGTACCAGTAAAATTTCAGTAAAAATTGATTTTTACTGATTACTGAAAAAAATTTCAGTATTCAGTAAAATTTTACTGTTAATGCAATCTAAATTTGAATGAAATTTAAATGAAATTTAAATGAAAAAAAGTAAAATTTTACTGTTAATGCAATCTAAATTTAAATGACATTTAAATGAAATTTAAATGAAATTTAGATTGCATTACCAGTAAAACTTTACTGAATACTGAAATTTTTTTCAGTAATCAGTAAAAATCAATTTTTACTGAAATTTTACTGGTACTGCAAAGTGCCCATCTAGGATAATTGGAAACAGTTTGTTAGGGCACGATGATTCCCAGAGAGTATTGCAATAGAGTAACAGTACTTAGAATATGTTCTATTAAAGGAGTACATTGTGTTGAAACGATGAAGGACAGAAAGAGATAAACGTGTCACTGCCCCATCAAGTGATGCTGTATATGATTCATAATAAAGGCCAGACTTGTGCAAAAATGTACGTATAACGAGAACTAGTCGCCTTATTCGAATAAAGCCGATTTCACAGTTAAATCAATAAAACAGCCTATTTGCGTCCATGCCATAACAAATCAGTCGACAAGCCAAAGGCAAAATAAGGATTGAAATTAGAGAATAATTAAACGGATAAGGAATATAATTAGGAAATGAATGAATATAATTAGAATGAATTATATCTATAAAGATTCTTGCAGCAAAATGTTTGAGAAAGCTCAATACAAATTGGGATATGCGGCCTATGAAATATCTAGAGTTTCAACTTCTTTCTAAGACGCTATTGGACAACTTCTCTATCATAGTTTGACACGTGGCAACCTGAGCCTCGGTTTAGGTTAGAGGGAGTTTACTAGTCATTGAGACAAGTACAATACTCGGAGATCAAATTGACCCATTGTAATACATCCTAACGAAACCTAAGAAACCATTCAGAATTTATTGGCAAAACTTGTCTAGTTAGAAGAATTAGTAGAATGGCTCACGAATAATATTATCCGGGTGGTATAGACAAAGGGTAAAATGATATTATAATGGGCCCCTTAATAGGATACAACTAATCTTTGCTAGTTTAATACGCGGTTGAATACTGGAACCTTTCAAAATTTAACTTTCCAATACGTTCAGAAATCTTTTGAAAATTCATTCAACGAGTATACGATTAATTAATCAACTTTTCTGTTTATGTTAGGCGGTCTACTGATTAAATAATAAAAAGTCTCCGAAAACAAATAATTTTCTATTTATTGTAAATATTGGCAAGAACATTGCAAACATAAATCTTAACGTGCTTTTAAATTTAACCACTGTCAACAGCAACTACAACTAAATGCTTTAAATTATTCCGGTGCCCTTGTGAATTATTATTGCAATAAAATAAGGAAAAAATATAAAGAAATTCATACGTATGTATGTACGTACATACCATATTTGGTTTGGCTTCGTTATTTTTATTATTAAAGACGGGAAGTGTAAGAGCCATAAAATAAATTAAAATTCTATTAAAAAAGAAAACCTCAAATGGCCAAACGAATTGATCGATTTCACAAGAATCGTATCATCATACAAGTGAACACTCAATCATTCACATATTCTCGGTGTATACGGTGGTGTATGGTGTATACTACTTGCATTCGTGGCATAAATTCCAAAAAAAAAAGTTAGCAATTCAATAAATGTAAGTGTAGACGTGAACTACCTACTGGTACACACAAATATATTCTCAATTCCGCTCTAAATAACACGCCAAATATTTCAAATACTCACATTCATACAAATATTGTGTGTATTGTGTGGACGTGTATTTATACATATGTATACAAACATGTATGGATGCATATGTGTGTATTTGAGTGTATGTATAAGTGATATTAGTGTGACACAAATAATTTTTGCTTTTGTTTGGGTTTTAACTCTTGTTCTTGTTCTCTATTGCGCTAGTTATTACTGACTTTGTCTCTGCTGCTTTTGCTGCTGCCGTAGTGTGTTGTTGTTTTTATTGCTGTTACTGTAGTAGTAGTAGTTGTTGTTGTTGTTCCTGTTTTATTATACATTTCTTAGAATATAATGTGAATTGAATTGAAATTTATTGAATGGCATGTTTCGTGAGAAACTATAACGAGTACGAAAACAGTTATTTAAATGCATACATGCTTACATGCATGTCCCACTCTCTCGTTCTCTATCTCCCACTCTCTCTTATGCAATCATATGTACATTCAGAAGTGTTTACATTTTACAAATGTGTGTGTGTGTTATTATGGCACATATTGTAATAAACCTATGAGTTTAACAATGAATACAAATGCATATGTAAGTAAGCGAATGAGTGAGTATGTGTATATGTATGTATTGGTAAGTTAAAATGCTAGAATATTTCCAATTGCATGTTTAATACAATTGTATTGTCGTCATATTTTTCTGGTGTGTTATTGTTTTATTACTTGTTTTTGTTGTTGCCATTATTATTGTGCATTATTGTGCCACTAATGGTAGACAAACATGTCCTTTTTTAATACAAAAGAAAAAAAAACCAACAATAATGCAACACAATGTAATAAAAAGCGAAAATAAAGAAAAACCAAAAAATGTGTGTTTTATTTTTTATTCGTTTTTTCCGTTTCCGCTCTCTCCTCTTCTTTCCCCTCTTCAAATGTATTTACATTTACATTTATGAGCGTGGTTTTTTTTCTTCTCTTTTTTTGGTTCATTTTTTATTTTTCCAGTTTTGTGCCATTAGATTGCAAAATATTTCCTTCATTTATATTTTAAATGTTGCATACGTATAAACGAGGTAGACAACAGAGAGAAAGAAAGAGAGAGAGAGATAAATAGAGAGAGTTGGGACGAGCTTATATGTGTGAATTAGAAAGGAAATGTTGCATGTTGAAATTTTCCGTACGTGTTTAAAACTCATTTATTGCAAATACAACAAAAAAAAGAAGCCAAACGATATGAAGACTTGTAATATGGGACAGTTTTTATAGAAAGCCAATAATATACATACGTTTGTGATATAAATTTTATGCTTAAAATAAACTCTACCTTTTGTTTACATTTTGTATTAAATTTAAAGAATTAAATAAGTTTTATAAGAAGAATTTAGGAAAACAAAGTCGTTACCAGAAGTAATTACCAATCTGAAGTCGTCGTTGGCCAGTAGGTAGTGTGTTGGCTTATTAGATAAGAGCCCGTGGTTCAATCCTCGGCTCAGATATCTCGAATAAAACGAAAAAATATTTTTTTTTTCGCGACTTCCTCTCAGCAGTCTTCTAACAAAATGCTATAAAATTGCAATGAATATTTTCTCAAAAATCTGTCATTAGGCATCGACATTAACACGTTCACGTCGGCGCGTACCACCGGTGACCTGCAATAGATTGTCTTATCGGGCGGCGTGTTATACCAAATATCTTTAACACTTCGACTTCGACGAAAAAATATACCTGAGAGTCACGTTCTCTTAAAAGCATTTATTTTTAATAACACTTATAATTAATAACGTCTTGTAAATATAACAGCCGCCAGTAGGCGACAAGCATTAATTAAAGCGGCGGCGTGAAAGCGTTAAACAGTAACTTCCATCACTTATTGGTATACTTAACACGATATGAGTGGTATGAGGAGAGGTTGTAATTCTGACTAAAGGGTTGTAATAATCAAATAAATGATTAATAAGTGATTATAAGTATTCTAGTAAGTAGTGTGTTGGCGTATTAGACGTAAGGCATCTGATTCCCTGGTCCAGATATCTAGAACAAAACGAAAATGAAAAAATATTTCTTCACCGATTTCCTCTCAGCAGATTTGTTGCAAAAACTCTGAGAGTAAAATAAAAATTACGATGAAAAGTCGACTTTAAACTGTAGGTTCCGCCACTCAAGTATAAAACTAAAACACAAAACATATGAGGTGTGAGAAGCAAGATCGTAATCCTGGCTGAAGGGCTGTAAGGACCAATTGTTCAATAAAATTGCCATGAATAGTTTCACAAAATTCCCACCCATTTTTAAATTTAACACAACATGAATGGTATGAGAAGCTAGGTTGTAGTTCTGACTAAAGGGTTGTAATAATGTAAGATGAGGCTCATTTCCTACTTGATAGTTACAATAAATACCAAAATCTTCCTGTATGGGGCTCGCAGGACCTAGAAGTGATAGTGGAAAGTCTTTGCATTCAGAAAAATTGACTGTCTCATGAGCCTTATGTACTAGAAGTATCGTTTGGCCATTTTTTATTTTCGAAAATTACTGCCACTCTCAATAATCAAATGAGGTTCAGAGTTATGAATTGATTGTTTCAAAGATATAATACTACGAGCTACACACCTCAGGATAGGTCGTCGAAGTGGTAGCTTGGAGGCCACAGGGAAGTGCATTCCCATACTGACGGAATTCCACCAAGCTAGGGAAGACGTGGGCCAGCGCAAAGTCTGCACGAACTTAGCAAAACAAAAACATAAAAATTTCTAGAAAGCATTTGGCAACACTTGACCAACAAGCTTTTGCGGTTCGAAGCCGATAGTCCTTTTATGCAAGAATACGGTTAAGGATAATCCCCCAACGTTGGACCATTTGAAAGACATCGAGATCAGAATTTTATTTTGCTTTTGTTACCATAAAATGTAAGACCCTGTATAGTTATTATCATATTTAAATATTTAATATATAATATTTTATTGCCATTCACTGTTGACATGTAATGTGCATATTTTGTTTTAATTTTTAGCAATTTTCTTCTTTTAATATTCAAATGAGTGTATACTTGTAATTATTCATAGTTTTTATGCCTCTAGACCGTATGCACATTAGATGAAAAAAGGCCTTCAACCACGTCATGCAAATTGTGTGTGCGATTTTACAAATCAATAAAAAGCTTTTAAAATTATTAAAATTCATATACACTACTGTTCTACTGCTTCTGCTTCAATCATCATATCCAGTTGCTGAGCATTGCTACTGCAAATAAATGAATACTCTCACAAATAAACAAGCGCAGCAAATTTATGCGATGAATGAATATTTAAATAAACGTACTTGGAATAGTAGAGCAGAGCAGAGAACAATGATTTAATTTTTAATAATAATAAGGATTTCAATAATGCATGAGGAGTATCAGTTGATTTAAATTCACGAGATAATTTGACAAAAAAACGGCGACAAAACTAAACAAAAAGTTTTTTCATTTAATTTCGTCTTTAGTTGCCAGAATCTCTTTAAATAATGGTGCAGAGTTTGCAGAAAAAAAAGTTAAAACAAAAACGCACTGGAAACTATTTAAACACACACACAGCATTTCGGAGTAAAATAAATGAGAATAAAGAAAAAATTTATAATAAAAACACTGCATAATGAAAGACGCATTAGTCTAATTAGTTTATTAGTTAAACTGCCATAATTAGTTTTCTCTAGAAAGAGCAGCAACAATGAAAATCATATTTAAAGCCATTAAAGCCTGTTGCTGGCTACAATTTTTTTGGGGTAAATATTGCTTAATTACCAGTCAACCCACACTGAATTGAATGTTGCTACAATTTAAACTCATTTTCATTCTTTAAACAAAGCAATACCCATGTGTATTAATTTTTCTCTCTTCTCTTTTTCGGCATGGTTCAGGTTTAGATTGAGGATAGAGGATGGGTTTTTTAAAAATGAAAAGTGTGTGGCTGCCAAATTTATGTAAACCGAAATCAAACACTGGTTTTAAAGAACTTTTAAACACGGATAATTATGGCAGTTTCTCTAGAAAAGTAATTGTTGTGAGAATGTATGAACCCCCCTAACTATGCAACATAAGAGTTTCAGATTTGCTAATGTTTGCATGTGTTTGTGCAAGTGGCACATGCAGAATGTCATAGGGAAAGATTGTGGTTGTGTCTGTCCGCATGTTAATTTCATTTTAATTTAATACCGCTGCGTATACACAATATTTATTGTTGAATTAATATTAATCATACGACGCATCATGTCAAAAAGTTAATGTGCATAGCCTCCTTAACAAAGAAGATAAACGACTTTTGATTTTGACGTGCATGTAGTCGCAAATGGTTTTCAATTAAATTTTTAACAGAGCCCTGTTCTTCCCATAGGGGTGATTAATGCAAGAGAAGTCAGAAATGAAAAAAATTACGTGTTTTAATTGCAGTTTTGTACATTTTGTGGCAATAAATTACAGAATTTGGATAAGCTTAGAAGAGAACCAGGCCGATTTCGTGTTCCCAATAATCGGAAAAAAGGCTTCCGACACCTGATATTGCCACTTGAAATGTATTCAATTAGGCTTTGGCTTATTAAAGACTTTTATATGACAGCCAATTCAAGCATGAACGCAAGTTGAATGAGAAAATTAAAATCAAAACATTTTTACATCAAGGCGACGTACAATCTCCTTTGCTTTCTTACTGCATTCTAGACGTTAAGATGAGTATGGCGGTACTAGATATGTATATGGGAAGATCCTGATAACGTCGACGACATCTGCTTACTTTCTTCTTGTATATCTTCTTGGATGTGCAAGCTAAGATAATACAGATAAAGGAAGTTGCATGTTAGTCTGGTGGATCAAAATGAATACAGTGTATTAAAGGCAGTGTGCTATTCGTCGTACAGACAATCAAAACCCAACATACTCTACACGTATGTAAAATTCCCGTTTCTGTACGCATAACATACGCGTACGAATGCTTTATAGAGATTCATCAATCGGGTCTAGTTAAATGAGTAGGTTCTACGAAGAAGAAAACAAATCATACTTGGAACCTATGCGTATGTTTTTCAACAGGAAACATTTGAATGCTTATGATGCACCAGGCAGGGTGTTATCTCTACTGACACCGAAGAGCGGTTTGCGATTCGTTATGGCAATAAGGTCGGGGGAGACATTAAAAGCAAACACTGCATTACAATAGTAATAATACCTTCGTCTGTATAACTGAACAAGGACGATAGATTATGTTCAGTTTATAACATCAGCAAAAGCATATTTGCCATTGATTAAAACCCATAAGGACCTGAACGAAAACGTCGACCATCCAAATAACATCTACGATGATGCAATGTATAACCATTATGTGAGCTGCGAGACAACTGGATTAATCTTTTTAAGGCTCCATGTACAATGGAAAGTGACTTCTTTTTATGGCGCACAAGCAATATTTCAGTTTTCAGCTTTAGTTCGTGAGATCCCTGCTTTTCGGAGCCTGTGATAGCAAATGCAAGTAGCAAAAGCGACTTTCAATAAGTTTTTGTTTAGCTTAAAAACAATCCTTAGCTTTAGTAGTTGTTCCGTGTATACATAACAGAGCCAAATGCCTACATAACATAATTAATAGATGGTAGTCAGTAGCAGAAGTCGCCTTAGCCTAGTATGTAGGGGATTGTCTTATTAGACGGGAACATATGGTTCAAAAC